>ONZH01022771.1:0-57908 GCA_900303285.1 Rhinella marina
CTAACTCAGTCTCACTTGGTCACTCTGTTGTCACCGCCATGCTGTGTCAGGGTAAAATTTTATGTGCTTCACCTGCTAACTCAGTCTCACTTGGTCACTCTGTTGTCACCGCCATGCTGTGTCAGGGTAAAATTTTATGTGCTTCACCTGCTACCTCAGTCTCACTTGGTCACTCTGTTGTCACCGCCATGCTGTGTCAGGGTAAAATTTTATGTGCTTCACCTGCTAACTCAGTCTCACTTGGTCACTCTGTGTCACCGCCATGCTGTGTCAGGGTAAAATTTTATGTGGTTCACCTGCTAACTCAGTCTCACTTGGTCACTCTGGTTGTCACCGCCATGCTGTGTCAGGGTAAAATTTTATGTGCTTCACCTGCTAACTCAGTCTCACTTGGTCACTCTCTGTTGTCACCGCCATGCTGTGTCAGGGTAAAATTTTATGTGCTTCACCTGCTAACTCAGTCTCACTTGGTCACTCTGTTGTCACCGCCATGCTGTGTCAGGGTAAAATTTTATGTGCTTCACCTGCTAACTCAGTCTCACTTGGTCACTCTGTTGTCACCGCCATGCTGTGTCAGGGTAAAATTTTATGTGCTTCACCTGCTAACTCAGTCTCACTTGGTCACTCTGTTGTCACCATGCTGTGTCAGGGTAAAATTTTATGTGCTTCACCTGCTAACTCAGTCTCACTTGGTCACTGTTGTCACCGCCATGCTGTGTCAGGGTAAAATTTTATGTGCTTCACCTGCTAACTCAGTCTCACTTGGTCACTCTGTTGTCACCCATGCCAGGGTAAAATTTTATGTGCTTCACCTGCTAACTCAGTCTCACTTGGTCACTCTGTTGTCACCGCCATGCTGTGTCAGGGTAAATTTTATGTGCTTCACCTGCTAACTCAGTCTCACTTGGTCACTCTGTTGTCACCGCCATGCTGTGTCAGGGTAAAATTTTATGTGCTTCAGCTGCTAACTCAGTCTCACTTGGTCACTCTGTTGTCAACGCCATGCTGTGTCAGGGTAAAATTTTATGTGCTTCACCTGCTAACTCAGTCTCACTTGGTCACTCTGTTGTGACCGCCATGCTGTGTCAGGGTAAAATTTTATGTGCTTCAGCTGCTAACTTAGTCTCACTTGGTCACTCTGTTGTCACCGCCATGCTGTGTCAGGGTAAAATTTTATGTGCTTCACCTGCTAACTCAGTCTCACTTGGTCACTCTGTTGTCACCGCCATGCTGTGTCAGGGTAGAATTTTATGTGGTTCACCTGCTACCTCAGTCTCACTTGGTCACTCTGGGTTCACCGCCATGCTGTGTCAGGATAAAATTTTTTGTGCTTCACCTGCTAACTCAGTCTCACTTGGTCACTCTGTTGTGACCGCCATGCTGTGTCAGGGTAAAATTTTATGTGCTTCACCTGCTAACTCAGTCTCACTTGGTCACTCTGTTGTGACTGCCATGCTGTGTCAGGGTAAAATTTTATGTGCTTCAGCTGCTAACTCAGTCTCACTTGGTCACTCTGTTGTCACCGCCATGCTGTGTCAGGGTAAAATTTTATGTGCTTCACCTGCTAACTCAGTCTCACTTGGTCACTCTGTTGTGACCGCCATGCTGTGTCAGGGTAAAATTTTATGTGCTTCAGCTGCTAACTCAGTCTCACTTGGTCACTCTGTTGTCACCGCCATGCTGTGTCAGGGTAAAATTTTATGTGCTTCACCTGCTAACTCAGTCTCACTTGGTCACTCTGTTGTCACCGCCATGCTGTGTCAGGGTAAAATTTTATGTGGTTCACCTGCTACCTCAGTCTCACTTGATCACTCGGTTGTCACTGCCATGCTGTGTCAGAGTATAATTTTATGTGCTTCACCTGCTATCTCAGTCTCACTTAGTCACTCTGTTGTCACCGCCATGCTGTGTCAGGGTAAAATTTTATGTGGTTCACCTGCTATCTCAGCCTCACTTGGTCACTCTGTTGTCACCGCCATGCTGTGTCAGGGTAAAATTTTGTGTGGTTCACCTGCTAACTCAGTCTCACTTGGTCACTCTGTTGTGACCGCCATGCTGTGTCAGGGTAAAATTTTATGTGCTTCACCTCCTAACTCAGTCTAACTTGGTCACTCTGTTGTCACCGCCATGTTGTGTCAGGGTAAATGTTTGGGTGGCTCACCTGCTACCTCATCTAACTTGGTCACTTGGTGGTGTCACCGCCATGCTGTGTCAGGCTACATGTTTGGGTGGCTCACCTACTACCTCATCTAACTTGGTCACTTGGTGGTGTCACCGCCATGCTGTGTCAGGCTAAATTTTTGGGTGGCTCACCTGCCACCTCATATAACTTGGTCACTTGGTGGTGTGACCGCCATGCTGTGTCAGGCTACATGTTTGGGTGGCTCACCTGCTACCTCAGTCTAACTTGGTCACTTGGTGGTGTTACCGCCATGCTGTGTCTGGGTAAATTTTTGGGTGGCTCACCTGCTACCTCATCTAATTTGGTCACTTGGTGGTGTCACCGCCATGCTGTGTCAGGCTACATGTTTGGGTGGCTCACCTGCTAACTCATCTAACTTGGTCACTTGGTGGTGTCACCGCGATGCTGTATCAGGGTAAATTTTTGGGTGGCTCACCTGCTACCTCATCTAACTTGGTCACTTGTTGGTGTCACCACCATGCTGTGTCAGGCTAAATGTTTGGGTGGCTCACCTGCTACCTCATCTAACTTGGTCACTTGGTGGTGTCACCGCCATGCTGTGTCAGGCTAAATTTTTGGGTGGCTCACCTGCTACCTCATCTAACTTGGCCACTCTGTTGTCACCGCCATGCTGTGTCAGGCTACATTTTTGGGTGGTTCAGCTGCTATCTTAGTCTAACCAAGCCACTCTGGGGTTCACCGCCATGCTGTAAACTGCAATCTCAGTCTTAACAAGTCATCCTGGGTTTCACCCCCATGCTGTAAACTGCAATCTCAGTCAAACTATGTAATTTAGGGTTTCACCACCAAGGTGTGCCAGACTACAATTTTAACGGGTTCACCTGCAATCCCAGTCACAGACTGTCATTCAGGGGTGCACCACCATGCTTTTTCAAACCAATTGTTTCTGAGGGTCACCTCCAGGCTTTCACCCACGATTTTTTGGAGGCTCGCCACTACACTGTCGCCCAAAATTGTCTTGAGGGTCACTGGAGGCCTCTCCCCCACAACTTCAAGGAGGGTTACTACCCGGCCCTGGCACACAAACATTGTCTTGAGGGGCACTAAAAGGCTCTGCACCCACCCACTTGTGGAGACTAATGGGTGGGTGCAGTGTGCGTCTTAGCCCGTCTGGAATTAGGAAAGCTGGGCACTGTGCTTGGAGGTCTTTGTGTCTGCTGTGGACAGGGTGGGTGTGGGGTGCGTGTTTGCCGTCTGGGATGGGGAGAGCTGGGCACTGTGCTGGGAGAACTTTGTGTACGCTGTGGACTACTGAGTGGGTGCGGGGAGGGAGACGCTTATGCCTGTGTCCTGGGGCGGGGGATAGGACAGCAGTGCCAGCATGGGCAGTGATGTCACCCGCAGGCGGTGATGGACTTTCGTTGCACCTATTTGGGTGCTTTTCTAACATGTGCCAGCGGATGTGCCTTGCCCATCTTGGTCTGGGTCAGCACAATTGTCTTGAGGGTCACCACCAGGCTGTTGCCCAGAATTTGGCGTAATGGTGCGATTAGGCAGCCTCAGGGGCATCCATGCATGCTGTCCCTGCTGTTTCCTGTCCATTTCCGTGGTGTTTCCATCATTTTCTGAGGTTTCCAGGTTTTCACGCAACCTTCCCTGTGCAGAACTTTGGTCCCCTGTAAAAAATGCTCGAGTCTTCCATTGACTTCAATCTGGAAAAATTTGACTCGAATAACGACCACCCGAGCATTTTAGTGCTCGCTCATCTCTATTAAGGACCTGTCATGTTGATGCCACCACAGGTCCTTGCTGTCATATACTCAAAACTCTACTCATACTGCAGGGTGTTGCCTCATGTCAGGTGGCCCTCCAGGAGTCTGCCCTGTGAGCAGATTACCAGTCCAGACCTGGACATTGATCATATGCCATATGTACCCCAAAATAGTACCAATAAAAACTACAGCTGTCCCCACAAAAAGCCCTCACGTAGCTCTATCAATAGAAAATGTAAAAAAAAGCTTTCTATTTTGAAAATGTAACAACAAAAACTAATTTATTTTAATAATGCTATAATCATAATGCCCGGGAAATGTCAAATTTTACCACACAGAGAACACCATATAAACAAAACACAATAAACAATCCCCCAAAAATTATGGAACTGCAAACCAGACCCTTGAACAGGGGCGTTGCTAGGCTAAATCATTCGGGGCCTGATGTTTCCTCCCAGGCCTCGAATGTCCTGCCTGCCTGTTAGATACAATTGTATTGCCATCCTCAGGATGGCAATACAATCGAATCTAAAGCACTACAAGAAGCGAAGGACCTGTGGTGACATCAGAGGTCATGTGATCGGTGCAGTAGCTGAGAAGGACCTGCGATTATGTCACTGGTCACATGTCATCATGTGACCATTGCAGGAGAGGCTCCACAGTGAAGAGAACTCGAGGGGAAGAAGCTCTGCTGAGGTCTTCTATAAGGAGAGGTAAGTGAAGGGAGAGCAATGCTGGGAGTTGTAGTTATTTAACTGGGACTGTATGTTAGGGCTTAAAGGGGTCTCAAAATGTAGTTTGTGTAGTTAGATATAGCCATACCAATATTATTACTAATAGAATGTATTTATATAATCATGTACCGTTTAGAAGATTTGCCTATTTGTATATCCATTGTCTCACACACATCAGTCAGGCCATTGCCCCTAGTTACGGCCACCGCGGCCGTGTAGTAGTGGTGGTCAGCTTGCTCCTGTTCAAACCCGCTCTGAGGTAAATGCTGTATAGTGAACGCACATTGCATTAGCATGCGGAGACACATCTTAGGGTACTTTCACATCTGCGGTATGGATGCTACCAGTCCAAAACGCAATGGTCAGGATCCGTTCAAAACGCAGACTTTATAAACGGATCCTGCTTCATAGAGATGAATTGATCTTGGAACAGGATCCGTTTCTCTGCGTTTTGGAAGCGCAGACAAAAATGCTACAACCCCAAGATGTGTCTCCGCATGCTCATGCAATGTGCGTTCACAATACATCAGTTACAGTACATCAGAGTGGGTTTGAACAGGAGCACGCCGACCACCACTACTACATGGCCGCAGTGGCCGTAACCAGGGGCAACTGACTGATGTGTGTGGGACAATGGAAATACAAATAGGCAAATCTTCTAAACGGTACATTTTATATAAATACATTCTATTAGTAATAATATTGGTATGGCTATATCTAACTATACAAACTACATTTGTGAGATGGGAATACCCCTTTAAGAGAGGGATGTTATTTACATGGGACTCAATGTTCCGGGGGTGATGCTATTAACATGAGACTGTGTTGGAGGGGGCTGTGGGAGGGAGTGATGTTATTTACATGGGACTGTATGTTCGAGGGGCTGAAGGGAGGGGGTGATGCTATTTACCTGGGACTGTATGTTAGAGGGGGCTGAGGGAGAGAGTGATGTTATTTACACGGGACTGAACATTGGAGAGGGCTGTGGGAGGAGGTGATGTTATTTTCATGGAACTGTATGTTGAAAGCGGCTGCGGAGGGAGTGATGTTATTTACATGGGACTATATGTTGGAGAGGCTGACGAGAGTGAAGTTATTTACATGGGGCTGTATATTGGGAGGCTGAAGGGAGGGGAGTGATGTTATGTACATGGGACTCTATGGCGGAGGGAGGGAAAATAATTTTATTTACATGGGACTGTATGGTGGAGGGGCTGATGGATTCATCATTGCTGAGGGCACTAAAGGAAGGAATATAACTACAGGGGGCATTAGAACAGTAGGGGGCAGTATAAATACTGGAGGCACTTCAGGGCGAGCTTTATAACAGGAGGGGGCAATATAAATACTGGGAGCACCGTAGAGGTATTATAAATGCAGGGGGCATTAAAGGTGTTCTTTTTACTAGTGGGGGCTCTATATGACGGTCTTATAGATCCGCCTTTTTTGTACTAAGAGCACTTAGTAATATGGAGGGCCTTATTACTGAGGGGTCTGTAGAGAGCTTTATTACCACTGGGGGAACTGGGGGGGCTTATTTCTTACGGGCGCTCTGTAAGGGCTCTTCTACTAATGGAGGCACTCTTGAAGAGCATTATCACTGTTGGGGGCAGTAATTTTTCTTCAATATAGTATTTGGGGGTATTGGGGGGCACAGCGAGCAGCAGGATAACAGCGTGGGGACTCCAGGTTGGGGGATGATAATAGAAATGTGAGGAATCTAAGATGTCTGTGTGTCACACTCTGCAGAGACGAGGCTGAGAGAAGTTGTCCAGAACGAAATGGAGAAGATGATGACAAAGAAGATCTACATCAGAGGAGACGTCACCTGGAGGCCCTGAATGTGAAAGGTAAGTGCTGCTGAGGAAGGGGGGGGGGGGCAGGTGGTCGACTTAGAGAATTGGGCCATATGCCATATGCATTGGGGCTTGGGCCCTGGATCTTTTGAGACCCTAGCAAAGCCCCTGCCCTTGAAAAAATACATAAACCAGTAAAATGTTAATGTTGTCGTCAGAACAAAAAATTAACAAATCCCATCAACTCAAGCAAAAAGAATGCACAATATAGAAAAACAGAGAAAAGCCAAAGGAGATCAATCCACTATGTGACTCAGATGTAAGATATGAAGCAAAATAGCTGGTTTCAAAACAGTTTCAGACCAATCAAGATAGTTCTCATCCATAAAATAATGAAAGTGGTTTCCATGATTTTACATTAATGGCATATGCTCAGGAATCTGATTGGCATGATTTGACATTCCACATCATGACTAGTCAATTGTCCTGAAGTTGCTCCAGTGCCAGAACTACACAGATCCGTTGTGTAGTGTTTAGAGCTGGTTACTGCGGCACTGCTACCATTCTTCAGCATTCTTAAGCATAGGCCATCAGTATGAAAATCCTGGACATCCACTTAAAAAAACAAAAAAACAAAACAATAAAAATAAAATACATATTTTCTTCAAAAGTATTAATATAATTCTCCTATTTGATATATGTCTGTGGCAATGTCATGTAGATTAATTACAACCTCTCAATGTATATCTTACAGTTAAAAGGCATCAAATACTTTATGGTATAACTTTGACACTATGACCTGTTTCATATGGATTTTGGAGTACTGGCATGGTGCCACAATGCAACTGTGACATAAACTTTCATCTCCTTGATAGGCACTCAGAAAAGTGATTTAACACAGCGGAACAAGGTCAATATCTTGCTTGTCTACCACATTCCTAGGAGCATTTTATCCTGCAGCTACTTTGCAGGAGATAAATTGAGGACTGTTACCACATTGATAAATGGACCATTCGATAACAGAGTCAGACTTAATGCAGCGTATGGTATATGAGATGCGGAGCAGATTTGTAAACAGTTCAAATATCATCTCGGACAGCTCCTAAAATACATAAAGGTCCATGACGCTAATTTATTTGGGGAATGCTGAGTATATCACTGTTTCACTTACATTTAGTTTGCATTTACATGACCATTCTGTGTTTTATGGTCTGCAAATTGCGGATCCGCAAAACATGGATACCAACCACGTGCGTTTTACATTCTGTGGAACACACAGGGCAAGCGCTGTATAGAAAATGCCTATTTTTGGACATGCTCTATATTTTTTGCGGGGCCGAGTAATAGAACAAAGGATGCAGACAGCATGCGGTGTACTGTACATATCTTTTGCGACCCTGTGGAAATGAATGAGTCCGCACCCGTTCCACAAAATTACGGAACGGATGCAGACCCATTCATACGGTTGTGTGAATGAGCCCTTAGGGGGAGATTTATCAAACTGGTGTAATGTAGAACTGGCTTAGTTGCCCATAACAACCAATTAGATTTCACCTTTCATTTATCACAGCTCCTTTGGAAAGTAATAACAATGACTACAAAAATAAAAAATCAGAAATCATTTCCATCATTTTCGCCTCCAATTCTGCCTTTTTATACCCAGGTACAGCAGCTAAATTTCCATGGGGACAGTTAAAGTGGTTTGGCCAATACATTTTCTCAATTCTCAGAATGGCCTTAAATTATCAAAAGAAGACATACACTCCTCAGCTCTGCCCTGCCACCCATGTTTCAATGCTTCCCAGTTCCCCAGTGTTTTTTACTTCATGGTTCCATTTGGACACACGTTCAGACAATCACACCCTAATGTGGGTCACCGTTGCAGCCAGTTATTGATTGAGTCATCATTTCTTGTGTGTCAAAAAGGGACGTCAAGTAGAGACCAGCAGGGTTACAGGAAGCTAGCCACTGGACATGATAGGATTATTCTTGGCCCATTTCTGTTTCCATTAATGTGCTGTAGTTAGTTTTAGGCTGGCATCACATATATCGGATGTATCTGGCCAGTTGTTTTATGCCAAGAGCCGGACACAACTGATAAATGTGTATGTGCACTTTAGGGCACTGGTGTCCATAATCTAATAGAGCCGGACTGAAAGGCCCAGTATGCCAAGTCTTTCTTTCCAGCATGAGAAAACTGATCAGCTCTGGCATCCATTCCAATCTGGTATATTCCAATCTCTACCACGCCAGGGGAAACTGAGCCGGAACAGTGGATGTTTGTGAAGGAACCCTAAGTATTATAGGAACTGGTTTTATACAACTTTGTCCAAGGTGCTAGTGGGCAGGACACTATCAGGGGCCACTTTGTTTGTGCCAGCATATTTCTATTCAGGTTGAGGCCTTTTTTTTGTTTTTTAATGACAACTTGACCTATATGTTGTTTGTCATTCCTTCCTTGTGATAGAGACTTTGTGAACCATGATGACTTTGATCCTCAAGACCCCCATCATCCTCAATAAGAGCCAGCATTTAAGAATAAAACTAATTTATTTCCAGACAGATGAAGAGTATGTAGAATAGCTATGAGCACAGGACAATTCTGTCCACACAGCAGTGCTATGAAGAAATCTATGCAAATAGATGTGTGACTACCTGGAAGAAACACTATAGTTATCTCCTAGAGATATACCACACACACACACACACACACGGCTGTATTCCCGAGAGTGCTGTAAAACGGCATAATGCACACAGATACAGTATAATTAGAGATGAGTGAATCATCCAAAATTTGCTTCGCCAAATATCCGTCAAAGTTTTCACAAGATTCGAACGAATACGAATCTATTAGACAAAGCTGCGTACAAATTATACGTTATTGTGTGGTGTTTTGCGAACATTTGCACACTGATAACGAACGTACACTTGTTAAAGGTACGCAACTTATGTGAACACGTATGCATGAGCATACAAAAGTGCGTACGACTCCTTAGCGTACTATTGTTTTTTTCCAGTTCTGAGGGGGTGTATTTACACTTTCCCGCTCTTGCGGGGGCGGAACGTCATTTTCCCGCCGTATGCAGAATGCGTAAATTTACTTACATTTCATATGTATCTTACGTATAGTTAGCGGTCAAATTTTTGCGTACGTTTACGAATAATACGAAGCGCATCCGACAAAATTCGGATTCGCTTCGGACAAGAAAATTTCCAAGATTCGATACGAATCTACGAAGCGGCGAATAGATTCGCTCATCTCTAAGTATAATGAAGCTATCTGTATCCAGACCATTATCATTTAGTCCTTACATAGAGAAAAGTCCTTGCCGAGAAAAAAATAGTGGTAGGTGAAAATGGTGTTTGCACCTCTTTATGGAAGAGGCCCTCATGTCATAATACTACATAACAAAATATAGTACTTGCAATATACTCAAGTGTCAGATTTTTTCCTATAAGGCTACTTTCACACTTGCAATGTTAATTTACAGTATTGAGGTCCTGCAGAGGATATCAATACCACAATTAAACAGATCCGTTTTGATTTTTCACATCAGGATGCATCCATCACCATTGACTTACATGGTTTTCAGTGGCGGATCTGTTTTTTTCCGTTTTTATGACCGGACACAAAACCGATGTTTGCAACGGTTTTGTGTCCGGTCACAAGGTCACAAAACGGAATGCTGACAGAACGGAAGACATCCTGATCCAACCTGAACGGATCTATTCCATTTCCATTCAGAATGCATTAGGACTAAACAGAAAAATTATTTTTCCAGTATTGAGATTCCTGCCGAATCTCAATACCTGCCGAATCTCAATACCGGAAAAGAACGCAAGTGTGAAAGTAACCTTAGTTGCATTGTTATGTACTCTTGTGGATACTGTAGTATTAGGATATTCCTTATTACTGATAAGCAATTGTCCTATTCTAGCACGTCACACAAGTCCGTCTAGAATACAATTCCCCAGAAGGGCCAGAGGTATACTGCTCCACATCAGTGTCACAAAGTGTATGATTTCTCTGCAGTTTTCTTATATTGTTTATCTATATAGCAGTATATTGTAGTCTATGGTTTCTGGCCAAGGTTCCCAGCTTGTGCGGCTTTTGTCAAGTTTGTCATTGCCAGAGATGAATTTGTGGATTGTAATGAATCTGTTTCAACTTAAAATGTTGTGATTTAAGGAATAATGAATTTGGCGTAGGCACATTATTAGTATACCTGACAGAACAGATTTATCATCTTGCAGGGACGGCTTGTGATAAGTAAAACTGCCATCCAGTTGAACTATGTCTGTGATATATTTTGCTAATATGTTGTATGTCTCATGATAAATGTGTCTAATTCTACAAGCTGTAATCACAGAGGCGCACACACCAAGCCAGCTGACGGTCGCCCATGAGCTCCGCACACTGTCATGTCCTCAGACATTGAAAAATATGTCACACAGCTCTGACTTACAAGCCAAGCCAAAGACTAAATTGCACGGCTTGTGAGTAACCTTTAACACTGGCGTAGCTATAGGGGTCGCAGAGGTCGCAGCTGCGACCGGGCCCCTAAGCCCTCTGGGCCCCCCTTGCCATAAGTGCTCTACTAATTACCTATTTTTCGTTTTATAAGATGCAGTGCATCTTATAAAGCGAACACTAGTGAGCGCTCCACAATGGAAGCGCTCACTAGCCTGCAGGAGGAGGGGGAGAGAAGCGCTGCCAGTGCTGTACTAACCAAAGTCACCCCTCCTCCTTGGTCTCCTCCAGGCCAGGGCGTTCATGTGCAGTTCCTTCACCTGCACTAGATGCCTCTCCTCCAGAGCGAGCAGCAAGCCCCTCCCCCCAGCAATACAGTAGTGAGCTGAGGACTGGAGAGTGGGCAGGGCTACACGCTGTACCTAGCAGAACATATAGAAAGTTTTTGGTGATGTCACAGTCAACTGATCAAGGTCCTTCAGACAAGCAGGGCACAGGAGGAGGACTGAACTTGTTGTGAAGAGGGTAAGTTTCATCTATTTGTGTGATGTGATTATAGGGGTCATCTCTATGTGTGTGATGTGTATAGGGGTCATCTTTGTGTGATGTGTGTGTTGGGGTCATCTATATGTGTGTGATGTGTGTATAGGGGTCATCTCTATGTGTGTGATGTGTGTATAGGGGTCATCTCTATGTGTGTGATGTGTGTATAGGGGTCATCTCTATGTGTGATGTGTGTGTTGGAGTCATCTCTATGTGTGTGATGTGTGTATAGGGGTCATCTCTGTGTGTAATGTGTGTATAGGGTGTCATCTATATAGTGTGGTGTGTATAGGGTGTCCTCTGATTAGTGCGGTGTGTATAGGAAGTCCTCCGTATAGTGCGGTGTGTGAATATAGGGTGTCATCTATATATAGTGTCTTGTGTATAGGGTGTCCTCTGTATAGTGCAGTGTGTGAATATAGGGTGTCATCTATATATAGTGTCTTGTGTATAGGGTGTCATCTATATAGTGCAGTGTGTGAATATAGGGTGTCATCTATATATAGTGTCTTGTGTATAGGGTGTCATCTATATAGTGTGGTGTGTATAGGGTGCCTCTCTGTAGTGTGGTGGGTGTGTATAGGGTGTCCTCTGTATAGTGCGGTGTGTATGTATAGGGTGTCCTCTGTATAGTGTGGTGTATGTGTATAGGGTGCCTCTCTGTAGTGTGGTGTATGTGTATAGGGTGTCCTCTGTGTAGTGCGATGTGTGTGTGTATAGGGTGTCCTCTGTATAGTGCGGTGTGTATGTATAGGGTGTCATCTATATAGTGCAGTGTGTGTATAGGGTGTCATCTATGTAGTGCAGTGTGTATATAGGGCGTCCTCTGTATAGTGGAGTGTGTGTGTGTGTATAGAGTGTCCTCTGTATAGTGCGGTGTATGTGTATAGGGTGTCCTCTGTGTAGTGCGATGTGTGTGTGTATAGGGTGTCCTCTGTATAGTGCGGTGTGTATGTATAGGGTGTCATCTATATAGTGCAGTGTGTGTATAGGGTGTCATCTATGTAGTGCAGTGTGTATATAGGGTGTCCTCTGTATAGTGGAGTGTGTGTGTGTATAGAGTGTCCTCTGTATAGTGCGGTGTGTGTGTATAGGGTGTTCTCTGTATAGTGCAGTGTGTGTATAGGGTGTCCTGTATAGTGTCGTGCATGTGTATAGGGTGTCCTCTGTATAGTGTGGTGTATGTGTATAGGGTGTCCTCTGTATAGTGCTGTGTGTGTATAGGGTGTACTCTGTATAGTGCAGTGTGTGTATAGGGTGTCCTCTGTATAGTGCGGTGTGCCTGTGAATAGGGTGTCCTCTGTATAGTGCGGTGTGTGTGTATATAGGGTGTCATCTATGTAGTGGGTTGTGTGTATATGGTGTTCTGTGCCAATAATTATTGGAGGGGGCACTATCTATGTGGTACTAGTATTTTCAGGGGGTCTGTTTCTTGCAGTATAGTATTGGGGAGCACAGTGGGCATAGTATTGGGGATTGGATGGGGTGTTCAGAAGGTGGGAGGAGGATGGTAAAAAAGTAGGAAACTAAGATGTTTTTCAAACTCTGCAGAGACGAGAGATAGCTGAAAGAAATCATGGTGGTCCGGACTCAATAGAGAAAATGAGGAAAGAGAACATCAAAGGAGACATCACTGGATGTTAGAGGTATGTAGTACTGTGTTACCCTGTATGTTCTGGAGCTCTAAAGGGGTTATATGACCCCTATAATGACGCCCCCCATGTCGGTACCCCTCATATAGATTATACTTACTCCGTTCCCCAGCACCCGCTTCAATAGCAGGCTGCGACCGGGACGAGCTTGCCAATCGTCACCAGCAATGCTGGGGAGGCTCCCCCCCCAACATCGCTGGATGTTTTGATCCACGTAACGGGGAGATGCAGTGACGGCCGTGCGGGGATCAGGAGCGACGCGGGTGCAGGAAAGCGCGATAAGTATAATCCATTTGAGGGGCCTGGGCATTGGGGTTTTAGATGTTGTATAACCCCTTTAACAGTAGGGTTTGAACCAGGGGTTAGGTTGAGAATTTGGAATGGGGGAGAGGTTGCCGTTTCCATTTTTGCCTCAGGCAGCAGAAAGGTTTAATGCACCCCTGCCCCTGGCCACAAAGCACTGAATGAAGAATGGGGGGGGGGGGCAAGCTGAACTCTTGCACCAGGGCCCATGAGCAATTAGCTGCGCCCCTGACCTTTAATAATGTGGCAGCCGGTTGATTACTATGGAGTATGTCAACTGAGACTATTTTAAGGACTCTCTTAATGAGAGCTGCAACCCACTGATTATTCTGTCCCCATACGGCCTATAATCAAGGTATATGAAGAAACCCCTTTGTATCCATCTACGGTGTATATCATGCAGCATCAAGCAATTAATGTCTAATCTGTAATCTGTGTACCAGAAAATGACTGTGTTTTTATAGATGGGACATGTTAAAAATAAAGTGAGAGCTTGTCTTGAGATATTTGTAATTTGTGCAGTTCCACGCCTTGAAACAGTGATTTGAGACGGAGATCCTAGGTTACTTGGTAAGTAAAGCTGTAAACAAGGAGCTGTCCTTGGTGCAGTAGTACTGGGTCAGGGGCTGCATACAGAGTGTTCTCAGTGCTGCAGCAGACACTACGCTTCAAGATCTGTGCATTTTAATTTACAAATCAATGGAGAGAGAGCACAGAATCCCAAGGCAGCATGGTACACGTGTGCAGAATTCTCAGTGCCTCTGCTGCCCAGCCATAGCGAGCGCCTCCCTCAATCTGTATGGAAGGTTATTTTATATTACTGCACTGTGACTTGTTGGATCACGTTGTTTCATATTTCCTCTACATAACAAGTTTTTCTAGATGTACGTCTAGAAAGGCTAAATTATCAGACACGAAAAGAGATCGAAACAGCAGTTTGCTAGGTTTTCAGACTTCCTTATTTTCACAAATGAGCCTGTTAACATATTACTTCTAGAGCCATAATCGGACATTGACCTGAACTTCTAAGGCATGGACCATGATAATGGTGGATCACAAAGCGATTCTAGATTTGCAGTCTGTTAGGGGCTACTATAGCAGGATGAAAGATAAAAAGGATTGTTTGGGAATAGAAATAGGGTCAGTTTTATTCCCACAAATGCCTCTCTTGTCCAAGGTCCATTATTACAATTCAGTTCCTTTCCTTTGATTAGAGACAAGCTTCCATACAAGAAACAACCCATGGACAAGAGTGACACTGTTTCAGGAGATACGTAGAACTTTTTTTCTGATTCTCAATAATTCCCTTAAAACAGTATTGTCTTATTCAAAGAATTATCAGCAATAATATTGTATAAGAAACAAAGGCAGCCACGTTATGAAACCCCTCATGGAGAATGTACTATATTGTGTATTCTGAGATATGGCACATTTTCAGCACCTTCCTGAATAGCAGTTTGGCTGAATGCTTCGTTAGTAGTGAACAGTATTAAACAAGGTGCTTTGTTATGTGGTCACTTCAGAATGGCTGCTGGAAATATGAAAAAGGTTGTAAGCTTAGAGAAACAGCACCATTCTTGTCCACAATCTTTATGCAGCTCAGGATTTATTAAAGGGATTGGCCAGAAATTTATTATTGATGGCCTGTCCTCAGGATAGGTCATCAATATCTGATTTGTGGGGGTACAGCTTCTGCTGGTCAGCTGTTTGAAGAGGCCATGGCACTTTAGTGAGCACTGTGGCCTCCTTATGGCTTACCAAGCACAGCGTCGTACATCGTATAGATGCTGTGCTTGGTATTGCAGCTCAGACTCTTACCCTTGAATGGGACTGAGCTGAACTTAGGCCATGTGACTGATGTACATGGTGTCACTGACCTAGGAAGAGGCTGCAGCACTCACCAGAGCGCCGCAACCTCTTCAAACAGCTGGTGCGGGTGCCGATTGTCCTACCTCCACTGGCCATCATTGCTGTAGTCATGTACATAGGTGGGGGGTGTCCGGATTCTTCTCCCCAGTACTGGTGCAGAAGTACTTCACAGTTCCTTCATTGAGCCATTTCTCCAAGCTTGAATATGTATGCTCCATTCTTGATCAAGGTTAGTGGGATGTTGGGTGAGTGGGACAGGCACATAACCATGGAGGTTAGAGATGAGCGAATCGTCAAAAATTTGCTTCGGCGAATAATCGATGAATTTCTAACAAGATTCGTTCTTAATACGAATTTATTCGGTCGAAGTTGCGTTAAAAAATAATCGTTGTTTTGCGATTATTCCTGCACAAATTACGAACATACAGTCTAAGCGTTGTTAAAAGTATGCTACTGAACTGCATATGTAAGCATTAGCGTACAAAGTGAGTATGAATCCTTAGTGTACTATTGACTCGCAATTGTGTCATACGCATGCACGTATGACGCGGCGTACAGTCCTCAGAGGCAGTCCATATGAGCTACAAAAGTAAGGTGCTAGCTATCCGGCTAAGTGCATGATTTACCAAACACACCATACAATAAGTGCATAATAAGACACATTACCTGAAAAAGAATACACACAATGGGCTCAAGTGCTTGAACGTTGCTGAACATGTAAAAACATTATTGCTAAAATACTGCAAAGACATAATTATGCAAACATTTTAGTGCATCCAATTTTACGTTTGCAAGCATAATAGGCTCAGATATACGTTTATATGAGTCTCTCCTCATGGCTGCTTGGCATAAAATACTGGAACACAGTCCAAAATTCAATTGTAATCCACGTGAGGTAATTTTGTAATCCAAACAGGTAACGTGTAATCCACATGGATAATAAAAAATAGCAGCAAATAGAGAACCCTTTTTGCAAAGGGGGTTCCCAAATAACCTGAGATGGGGGGGGAAAAGGAAAATAGGTGCGCTTAAGCACAACTGAGAATTTTCTGCTGAATGGGTGAAGTCAAACAGGGGGCAATAAAAACAAGATAAATTAAAAACAAGTGCCAACTAGCTCTCACCCGTCAGGTGCAGTCCATGTTGTGGCTTCCATAGGTCCAGACCATGAGGTGTCCTTTAAATCAGCCAGACAGAAACAGCCAGTTGTAGAAGGGTTCTTCAGATGAGGGACCTGAAGTCCTCCTCGCTGCTACTGCTGCTCCTGCCTCCTGTTGGCCACGCTGGCTGCCATGGTTTAGCTCCACTGCCCTCTGCTGCTAGAATTTGGACTTGACCGGGTGGTGGTCACACTGGTGAGCGCTGCTGCCACTTGAGTCTTCTAGGTGCAGAGGTTCAGGCAAGGCTGCACCCAAGGAAGAACCGCCAGTTCCCCTGGCTGCTGCTGACTTCATTTTCCATGGTAGCTGGTCACCGTGGGCTGGAAAGTGAAGGATGATGTAGTCAGCTGCCCAGGTGAAAGGACTGTGGTGGTGGTGGCAATCCAGGGATCAGAGGCTCCAGCTGTGGCTGTGGCTTCTCTCAGAAATGGAGGGTTCCATCTGGTGACTCTTGTAGGCAGCACACTCGTCCTGCGGCTGCTGGATCATCCAGCCAGGTCTCGGCTGGCGATGCAGGTACCAGAGATTTTGACAATAACGTTACCCGGTAGCAAAGGGGCCTTTCAGGGATGCCATGGTGGTATATTCTACCTGATCCCCCACATATAGGCTGTGACAGGCTTGGGGCAGGTAAGACCGTTTCACAGACCTGCGGCCCACAAAGTACTCCTTGCCGTCCTCATTGTCCGCAAGGAAGCCACAGCCTCACTCCACTGAAAACCATAGAGCGGTTCCTTTATGCCGTTCCAGCATAGGGTCTCCCGGATGGTCCAGCCCTTGGATGACCCAGTCCTCCACCGCTTTCTTATAGTCCCATAGGGTCTGGGCATCGGCCGTCACTGATGCAGGCACGATGGGATTCTGCCGCATGGAAAGTGTTCTCTTCCTGGGCGGCGGAGTGGACACTCCAGTCGCCTCCGCCGCACCAGCCGGCACAGCGGACACCTCCGGTGCCCATGCGATTCTCAGGATCACTTGCGCCACTCTGATATCCTCGGGCCTCTCCGGTGGTTCGGGCTCGGTACCCCACACCATCTCTCTCCACTTTGGGCGTAGTTGTTTTGCCATGCTGTCTTGTTCACCACTGGCTTGAACTGGAGAGGAGGGTGAAGTAATGAGGGAGAAGTCTTCACTCTCTATACTTGCAAATAGATAGGTCCCGTGGGCCCGACTGGTTTTTCCCGCTTCTGAGGTGGGTGTATCTTCATTTTCCCGCTCTTGAGGGGGTGTATCTTCATTTTCCCGCTTCAGGGGGCCGGGGGCAAGAAGAATGTGTACGTAGCATACATATCATTAACGTTCAAAATTTTAAGAACATTTAAGAACCGTACAAAGCGAATCTGAATAATTCCGGATTCGCTTCGGAGTAGGAAATAAGGAGGATTCGTAACGAATATACGAAGCGGTGAATAGATTCGCTCATCTCTAATGGAGGTGTACAATATACAAGGAGGTGCTGGTTAGGAAGCAAGGAATGGTAGGTTTGATAGGTAAAGAATGTTTGGAAATGCCACAGTGAAAAAAAAACAAGGTGTACACAGGCATTTAGTGACCCAGTGTGTAAGGAAAGTGTATTTGGAGGACAATCACAGTGTAGAAAGTTACATTTAGAAGAGTTTTAGATATTCATGTTCTGTCAGAATAGCCCTTTAATTTGTATAATTACAGGAGCCAACAACTTCAAGTAACTGCAGTTAATTTTCAATGACCAGCTATTGCTTAGAGATTTCACTTGAAAATGAAAACCTCTCTTGCTCCAGGTTCTGTTACATCTGTTTTTATGTCAGGTTTCTTCAGTTAGAAATCTGATCATGAAAATTCCTCTTAGAGGAAGACTAAGAAAAGATCGTATTTATTATTTTACATTTCCAGGGAGAATTAGATTAAAAAAGCAGTTCACAGTGTCCACCAAAAAGACCTTGGGGTGTCTGTGAAATGAGGATGTAGCACGGCTATATTCCCTTGCAGGTCTATCATATTGGCTTTTATGGATTACAGACAGGAAAAATGAGGCATTGCTAATATTTAAGCATAAATGTGCACGTTCCCATCACAAATGACCTCAACTAATAATTCAGCAAATTTACAGAGTTAGATCAGCCTTGTGGTTTTTTGCAAAGCAAATAGATATTTCATAGCCTGTTACTGAATGTGACAATGTAATTACTAGTAATGAAGTGTCTATAAAAGAATAGGATGAAAACAGCGACATTGTATTGATCCCAAGCTCTTAGACACTGTGCTCGCATTACAATAACAATGAGCACTGGGTTCACTGTGAACAGGCGTGGTAATCAGGGTATTCCATGCTGGCTGTTATCTGTGTGTAGGTCTTGTAATATTGCTGATACTGCGAGGCTCCTATACATATAATGGGGGGTAAGGGTATGGTCACCTGACAGAAATCTGACGTGCAGCAGAAATCAGAGACAACCCCTTCGATTTCTGCTGCACTTTGTAGTTTTAATGCTGCAGATCTGATTGTGGATAGTGTGGACATGTGTGGACATTTCTGCAAGGCAACGGTGCCAAGAAAGGGTCTTTTCTTGACAAAAGTTTTAGAATCTGCACAGGAACATCTGTGGCTGCGTACGCCACAGTGATGATTCCCATTGAAAACAATGTGGGGTGTATTCCATGCAGATTTAGGATGAATTCTGTGGGGACAATCCACTGTGTGAACATGCCGTAAAGAGGCTCTATCACCAGGATCAACCCTATTAAACCTGGCATACTGGCTGGTATGCTGATTAACAACAATACCTTTCATTTGTCTGTATACCAAACAGCTGCAGAGATGTCTAGCTCTGTGATAAGTGCTTGGTTTTACATGTAGAGATCCCAGGTTTGAATCTTTTGAGAGACTTCAAGGGCGTTTTAGACACAGTTGTTAATAACCCCTGTAGCTGGCAGTTGATCCGCTGAAGTTATGAAGAGGCGGATGCTGGCTTACATTTAGACAATTTTTTTAAGCTTAAAACGGGCGTAGAAAATGATGAATTATATGGCAAACGCGTCCATTCCCAGCCCACGCCATGACCACTTTTTTTAGTTATGGTATGAGCAGGGAAAAGTTACAGATTGCGGCACAAATAACCTCTGTGCTGCAATCTCCGCTGTAAATACACCTAAGATTCTGGATAGTAAATGACCCCTATATCCTTATCATATTTTATCATATTGAGAATAGTGTTCTTAGGCTTAAAAAAGCTAATAAACATTGTTGGTTTCTTATACAGTGATCCCTCAAGATACAATGACCTCAGGATACAATATTTTCATCATACAATGGTCTTTTCTGACCCATTGTAAGTTGAAGCTAGACTCAACATACAATGTCTCATATTTAGAGCCAACCATTCAAGGTCACTTCTCTGGTAAAATAGCTGTATTAGTTGTTAGTTATCAGCTATTCCTGATTGTTATGTGTAAGGACTTGTTTTCCCTTTCTCTCATCTGTGAAGGCATTTTGGGGTTTTGGAACCGATTTATTCAACTTACAACGGTTTCAACATACAAAGGTTGTCCTAAAACCAATTAATATTTTAACCTGAGGGACCACTGTAATCATATATTGTGCCTGTGAATAAACCAGTAATAGGTTTTGGGCTTCTATGAAAAAAAAACAAACAAAAAAACCCAACAAAACACTATTTTCAATATAGTAAGTAGTTTTATTGTCATTGTATGATTATATATTATTCATTATAGTACTATTATTATACCACATTTTTCACCCTATAAGACGCATCGGTCCATAAGTCTCACATAGATTTTAGAGGAGGGCAAACAGAAAAAATATTTTTCATTAGACCTCAGATCAGTGCAGCAATCATACCTCCAATGTTAGTAAGGCCCTTAATCAAACCTCAGGTCAGACTCCCAATGTTAATAAAACCCCAATAAGACCTTAGATCAGACCCCCAATCAGACCCCAGATAAGAGCCCAAATATAAATAAGATGCCTCAGATCAACCCACTATGCATCCAGCCATAGATCAGCCCCCATGCCTCAGATCACATAAAATAAAAAAAATTCCACTTACCTCTCCTGCTCCAGACGCTGCTGCTCCTCAACTCCAGTGCTCTCTCTTCTTCTTTCTGCTGTTGGATGTGCTGTGACCCAAAGCGCACAGAGTGAGGTCACAGAGCACTCTCACGCTGTGAGGACCTACAGCACAGCCGACAGCAGAGGATCAGGTAGCAGAGAGTACAGAGCCCGGTAAGCAATGCATTCACAGCTTCCTGGTCCTCTGGTACTAATGAGCGCTTCCATAATGGAAGCACTCATTAGTATTCGCTCCATAAGACACAGTGACATAAAAGTGTGTCTTATGGGGGAGGAATATATATATATACTTATACTATATTTACTTATATTTATTTACTTATATACGTATATTATTAATTATATTATAGCCTCAGGTTAAATGAGAAAGAAACAAAAATAACAGAAAAAAAAGCTTATATAAGTTCCTCCTGGGACTTGAACTTAGGATTTCTGTATACAAAACTAAGCTCTTAGCACAAACCTATTACATTACCACATAGACAAGCATATTTTTTCTATGCTTATAAGCTAGCAACATATTACTTGTGTCTTTATAATCATTTATTGTGCCTGTGAATAAAGCAGTAATATGTATATTAGTTTTCTGAGCAGATCTCAGTGTAGTGAAGCTATAGTACATAGAGTAAGTGATATGTGCATGCTAAGACACAGCTCTGCCCTCAGCATGCTGATATCTTGCTCTTTCAATCAAGTGGAGGGGGAGTGTGCAGAGCATACAGGATATCACACAGCAGTGCTCAAAGGATTCAGCCCTGTCTCCTGGTGCGCCAACTTTCTTTATTGCATATGAAACAAATGCAGATATCTTGGCGACTATTAAGCATGCAGACAAAAGAAAATTATTGTTTTTATCAACATGACGATCCCTACCAGGCAGTATACCTGGTTTAGTAGGGTTGATCATGCTGACAGAGCCTCTTAAAGGCATATCATAGCTGTGTGTGGAGCCAATTCAGAGATCTACGGTACACATTTATTCTCTAAAAAAACAAACCTACGCTTTTGGTTACATGACAATTCCATTTGTATATGGAAAGAGCAGACATGTAATCTTCAAAGAGTATTCATTAACCTAAGATGCACAATGAACACTGCAGGACAGCGGGCAAGGTGCAACGTAAAGCAACCTCCGGTCCAGAGACAAATTTTTATATGTGAAGGTAGATGGGATATAACAAGATATTAGTACATACTGACAGAGGGTGTCTTTGTGAGAGAATCCTTTTATCAATCTATATTTTTGGGACAATTGAATCATATATAAGTGCACCCCAGAGTCATAGCAATGAAATTGCCTAAGCCTCAGTGTTTCTGGGCTTCGTGCTACGTTATACAAGAGAACACGTATTCAACCTACGTAGCTGTACTTTTTGCACACTGATAAAGCTACAAGGTCATCTCTAGGTACAAAGCATTACTGAGAAGACTGAGAGGCTGAACAGCATAAAAATGGAATTATGCTAAACGTACAGTACATGAGAATAATTCCGATGTAGGAAATATATATTCAAGCGTAAACAAGTCAGATGTTCTGTGATGCAGGCGCAGTGACTGACAGCTAGAGAGGATGGTGGAGCGTGGACATATGAACTACAGTGGAGGAGCCATTACAGTAAAAACACTACATAAGGCTTCTTTTACAGATGCTTTTTTGTGGCATTTCAGGCATTGTTATATGCATTTTTGGTGCTTTTTTTATACTGATTTTTTTATTTATTTCAACTAACATCTGGCTGCATTGTGGAAAAAGAATACCAGGCAAAATTCTGCAAAAGGGTCATTACACACATGAATTTTGCACTGGGGATGAATTTTTCCCCATCACTAAATAATGCCAGGTAAACAGCATGCATTTTTTTAGGTCACTTGCATATTTTGCGGCAATTTCAGTGGCAAACATTATGTGTCTTCCATCTGGAGCGAGTGTTTTTACCCAAAAAAAACGCATAAAAAAACAGAGGTTCAAAAAAGGCTACTGAAAAAGAAAAAGTACAGAAAAACACCAGTAAAAACATGTCTGAAAGCACCCTAAATGCTATATTTTTCCTAAAAATGCTATGCGACCCCATCAGTGCTAGGAAGGTCAGTACGGGAGCTATGTGAATAAGGTCCCACCTCTGGGACTGCGACAGGACCAATAACTTATGGGTTTACATAAGGCCTGATCACATTTGGTGCAGGAATTTGCAGAGACTGTCTCTAAAAAATAGGCACAGTCCCTACAAATACTGGACTGTTGGCAACTGTGTTAGGGCTCATTCACACGACACGTGTTTTTTGTCCGTATCCGATCCACATTTTTTGCGGTTCTGATGAAGGCTCATTTACTTCAATGGGGCCGCAAGAGATGTGGATAGCACACTGTATGCTGTCCGTTCCGTGGCCCCGCAAAAAAATAGAACATGTCCTATTCTTGTCTGTCTTACGGACAAGTATATGACTGTTCTATAGATGGCAGGACGTTCCGTTCCACAAAATGCAGAACAATGTTTTGTGCATCCGCAATTTGCGGGTATATGCTCTTGATAAACTTGTGGTGAGTTTGTGCTTATACAGTTGGCAATTTAAGCAAATAAAGCTGCAGTATAAAGCATCAAGAATTGATAGAGCAGAAGCTTAAGCCTCTAATAAGACATTATCAAAACACGCATAATATCAGAAAGTTCTGGCAAATAATGAGCATTTCAGACAATCAGGTCAAATTGCAAATTCTGATTTAATTGGAAGTTTTCCCATTTCTACTTTTGGAAAGTCAGAGTGTTTTTAGACACATCCGCCTTTGATCATAAGAGATTTATGAATCAATATGTTGAAGACGTTCATATTACTTGGATTTTTTTTCTGTCTTAGCTAAATTGACAATATAGTGAATATAGCTGTTTCATCTCAGAAAAAGGAATATGCAGTGCAACTTTTCAGGAAAAAGTAGATAAATATCATTGCCTGAAAAATAAATTGGTGTCAGTTTTTTTTTCTCACAATAATACTGAGTCTTCAGGAAATAAGGTGATCATAGATTGCTACTCAGGAATCAGCTTTAATCATCAGCTGCTGTTGACAGCAGGTGTTTGATTCCTCTGCAGTGCCTCTACAGGGAATATAAAGCATTGCATGGTGCTCATTGAAATAATATGAAACTACAACAATAATAATAATAATAATAATAATAATAATAATAATAATAATAATATGAGAAGACATCATGTTTTCTTCAGAGAGAAAGAGAGAAAAATGTTCTCTGTATCTGCTCTGGAACGAGGGACCCCTGTATTAACTCAGAAAGCCCCAAATGTTGCTTATATTAGTATTTGAGTTGGTGGGAACTGCAGTCTAAAGAATTGCAAAGGGATTAGAGAGGACCTGTCACTTCCCTGACCTAACTGTTGTAGTAACAATTCTGGAGCATCTATTCTTATCGCTGTATGTTAGGGGTACTCAAGTACTTTTTGTTAAGGTCCCGTTGCTGGGGTATGCCATCGGATGAAGGTGTGAGCCACAATAAAAAAAAAATTAAGGAGGCTTGTAGTACTCTGAGGCAATTTTTTATTTTTTTTAACAATAAGCAACGCCTCTAATCCCACCCAATCTCCTTAGGGCCCCAACACAATAAAAATATCCCTTTAGTGTCCCCTCAGACAGTAATGATGCCTTTAGTGCCCCTGTATGATGCCCCTTACTGCCTCCACTCACAGTATGATGCCCCCTTAATGCCCCCATGCAGTATGATACTCCAAAGTGGCCTTCTCACAGTAAGATGATTCCTTTAGTGCCGCACACACAAAATGAGGCCCCCTAAAATAGCACCACACAAAATAGTGCCCTATAAGTTCCCACCACACAGAGTGATGTCCCACTGACTTCCACACAGTATGATGCTTTCTTAACTGCCGCCTCAAAATGATGCCCTCTCAAGTGCCCCCAAATAGTGCCTACTTAAATGACCGCTCACAGAAATGCCCTCTTAAGTGCCCACTTAAGTGCCCCCCCCCAAAGATGCTCCCTTGTGACCCCCATGGAGTGATGCCCACTTTAAATGCTCACCTTCCCTGCATTCCCCCACCATCAGATCCTTGCTTCTAAATTAGGGATTCAGGGCTGACAGGCACAATCCGATGACATCATTACGCCTGCCCTGCTCAGCCACAGAGAGCACAGAGTAGAGGCAAAATTCTAAATTATAGAGAAATGTGGTGCGTCTCAAGTGATATACAGAATTGTAGAATGAAACTCATCCTGTATATTTGTGCTCTTTCTAAGGATAGGGTGTATGGAGCCAAATTACCGGCTTTTCAAAAGGAGGTGGCAGTGAAATTTCTGGTAATGTCCATGTACAGATAAATTAAGTGAAACCTGGATTCATAGAATAAGAATTCTTACACTCCATGCCAAATGGACCTGTAGAAAAAAAACTAATTTCTTATTATTGTGCAGGGATGTAGAGGGAAATCTTTTCATGCTTTGTATCTTTCCATTTCATCAATGCCATAGCTCTCCTATGCAGCCCCATACACACACTAATGTTTATTATTCAGGACTCATTTCACACATCCGGCCTAACAGCTTCCTTACAACTGCCTGTACATGAATTTGGCTCAATGATTTGTCACTGTCCCAGTAGGAAGGGCAACATTTCAATACCATTCCATAGTTTTCTGAAAATGAATGTTATTGTCTTTAATTAATTTTGTGTCTATTGTGTCTACGTGCTGATAACCTCATTGTGAAATGTAATTGGGATAAGATTAAAAAAGGATATATTTATCTGTCCTGTCTTCATGTTGTAACTGCGATTACATCCTCAGAGCCCAACTGTGTTTACAGCTAGAAATGTAAAGAACATGGAGGTAAGCTGGAAGTGTATCTGCCACAGGGTGAATACATCTTTAGAGTCTGTCCATATTCAAGTCTTCAGTGTAGCTTATCTTGGTTGTCCAATACTTTGAGATGATTTACACAGATTCAAGAAAGATGCATATAGAATAGATCCAAACCTCTCAAGTGTCCCTCTTTTGGAGGGATAGTCCAGTCCCTACTTATATTCTTTATATTCTACTTGCCCAAGTCCCTCTGTCCCGCTTTGCTCCTTAAATGTACCTCTTTTGATCTAAGTTTGATCTGAATTTCTATATTCTGATAATTTTTGTGTTATTGTATAAAAGAAAACTATTGAATTATATAAATTTGCAGGAAAAAAGGATCCTTCAGTGAACCATACGTGTCCCTCTTTGACTGTCCAAAAATTCGGGATATATGTACAGTACAGACCAAATGTTTGGACACACCTTCTCATTCAACGAGTTTTCTGTATTTTCATGACTATGAAAATTGTAGATTCACACTGAAGGCATCAAAACTATGAATTAACACATGTGGAATTATATACTTAAAAGAAAAGTGTGAAACAACTGTAAATATGTCTTATATTCTAGGTTCTTCAAAGTAGCCACCTTTTGCTTTGATTACTGCTTTGCACACTCTTGGTATTCTCTTGATGAGCTTTAAGAGGTAGTCACCTGAAATGGTTTTCACTTCACAGGTGTGCCCTGTCAGGTTTAATAAGTGGGATTTCTTGCCTTATAAATGGGGTTGGGACCATGAGTTGTGTTGGGCAGAAGTCAGGTGGATACACAGATGATAGTCCTACTGAATAGACTGTTAGAATTTGTATTATGGCAAGAAAAAAGCAGCTAAGTAAAGAAAAACGAGTGGCCAACATTACTTTAAGAAATGAAGGTCAGTCTGTCCGAAAAACTGGGAAAACTTTGAAAGTGTCCCCAAGTGCAGTCGCAAAAACCATCAAGCGCTACAAAGAAACTGGCTCACATGAGGACCGCCTCAGGAAAGGAAGACCAAGAGTCACCTCTGCTGCAGAGGATAAGTTCATCCGAGTCACCAGCCTCAGAAATCGCAGCTCAGATTAGAGACCAGGTCAATGCCACACAGAGTTCTAGCAGCAGACACATCTCTACAACAACTGTTAAGAGGAGACTGTGTGCAGCAGGCCTTCATGGTAAAATAGCTGCTAGGAAACCACTGCTAAGGACAGGCAACAAGCAGAAGAGACTTGTTTGGGCTAAAGAACACAAGGAATGGACATTAGACCAGTGGAAATCTGTGCTTTGGTCTGATGAGTCCAAATTTGAGATCTTTGGTTCCAACCACCGTGTCTTTGTGCGACGCAGAAAAGGTGAACGGATGGACTCTACATGCCTGGTTCCTACCGTAAAGCATGGATGAGGAGGTGTGATGGTGTGGGGGAGCTTTGCTGGTAACACTGTTGGGGATTTATTCAAAATTGAAGGCATACTGAACCAGCATGGTTACCACAGCATCTTGCAGCGGCATGCTATTCCATCCGGTTTGCGTTTAGTTGGACCATCATTTATTTATCAACAGGACAATGACCCCAAACACACCTCCAGGCTGTGTAAGGGCTATTTGACCAAGAAGGAGAGTGATGGGGTGCTACGCCAGATGACCTGGCCTCCACAGTCACCAGACCTGAACCCAATCGAGATGGTTTGGGGTAAGCTGGACCGCAGAGTGAAGGCAAAAGGGCCAACAAGTGCTAAGCATCTCTGGGAACTCCTTCAAGACTGTTGAAATACCATTTCAGGTGACTACCTCTTGAAGATCATCAAGAGAATGCCAAGAGTGTGCAAAGCAGAAGGTGGCTACTTTGAAGAACCTAGAATATAAGACAGATTTTCAGTTGTTTCACACTTTTTTGTTAAGTATATAATTCCACATGTGTTACTTCATAGTTTTGATGCCTTCAGTGTGAATCTACAATTTTCATAGGCATAAAAATACAGAAAACTCTTTGAATGAGAAGGTATGTCCAAACTTTTGGTCTGTACTGTAGATCATTTTTAGTATGATCAGTTACTTTTCTTCCCACCAGGTGAAGTTGATATTTACTGCAATTAGTTACATTATGAGAGGAAACTAGTCTAATGGTCTTCTTACATGGGCAGAAAATGAGGGAACTCATTGGTGATAATCGTTTGTAGAGATGCCCATTCCCGATAATTGACCCCTGTAAAGGTGCCAGCAATCACCCAATTGATAAGCAAACACTCATTTATCGGGTGATCTCATTCATCGGGTGATCTTTCGGCTGACACTAAAAATCACTGTCTGTGCAGCAGGTCTTTCTGTGTAAATGGGGATCTGCAGCCCACAGACAAAATGATTCTCTATAGGGGTGATCAATCACTGTAGCAGTCACTAGTACCCGGCCATACAGATGATATGACTGCTGCATAAATGCAGCTCTCACCTCCTCTGTTGGTCAGGCAATTATCAGGAAGGAATGATCCATACCCACTAATTGCCTGTAACAGCCCATTCAAAAGAAGATCAAATTGGTTTGAAAACTGTGGTTATGAATACAAGCTGCTCAGTAATGAAATAAACAATAATGATCAATGGTAGAAAATGTAAGTTATAGATCATAACTTAACATTTCTATAAAATCAAAATACATATCAGTGATAGACCTTTACTAAACCTAGTGACATACAGAAGAATTCCAACACCATGACTTGGTAATTCCTTTGCTGCTGAATAGGGGAAAAAGCATCATACACCTTTGCACATTTAGCTTGTACTGTAGAAAAACAAGAACTTGCAAGTTACTTGCCAGAGCTACTTATATACAGGCTGACCCTACTTACTACCACCAAGGCTGGAGCTACTTACTGTACTAACACCAGGGCTGGTACTACTTACTACCACCAGGGTTGGAGCTACTTACTACCACTAGGGCTGGAGCTATTTACTACAACTAAGGGTGAGTTACTTACCACCACTAGGGATGAAGCTACTTATGGCCACTAGGGCTGGAGCTACTTACTACCACTAGAGTTGACGCTACAGTACTTACCACCACTAGGGCTGGCGCTACTTACTAGCACTAGGGTTGGAGCTACTTACTACCACTTACTGGAGTTACTTACAGCCACTAGAGCTGGAGCTACTTACGGCCACTAGAGCTGGAGCTACTTACGGCCACTAGAGCTGGAGCTACTTACTACCACTAGGGTTGGAGCTACTTACTACCACTAGGGTTGGAGCTACTTACTACCACTAGGGTTGAAGCTACTTACTACCACTAGGGTTGGAGCTACTTACTACCACTAGGGCTGGATCTACTTATGGCCACCAGGTCTGGAGCTACTTACTACCACTAGGGCCGGAGCTACTTACTACCACCAGGTCTGGAGCTACTTTGTACCACTAGGCTCCAGCATTTTTAAAGAATAGTTTGCTGCATTCTGTGCTATATTTCTCTGCTAAAATTCTTAATGCTAGAACATAATGCCAATTAGCGGTTCTGGCATTCTAGCTGTTTATATGAATTAGGAGCTTATGCTACAGCTAAAGCAGAAAGTGAATCAGTAATGCCAGTAGCCTGCATTAAATACTGTACAGAAGTTTACCACAAGAGGAACGTTAATAAATTCATACTGAGAAAAAAGAGGGGGTGAAATACACTGAACAATGTAAAATAACTACAGGGCTATTTTTTTATCAAATGTCAGCTTTTCTTTGAATGCTTGTTACACATGTCTGTGCCTTTCAAACACCAGCTGTTCTTGAAAATCTTCATGATTTGTACAGGCTATTCAGACACTGGCGGATAATTTCCAGGTGCAGGATGCCAGGGTTCTTTAGCTTTTACTGTTTACACCAGGGTATTTGTAAGCATTTCTGTTGATACTTCTCTTCTTTACTAGTATGGTATATATTTGGCTTAAATCTGTATTTTGCACATCAAGATAAGTGATTCCTATTAGGGATGG
Source organism: Rhinella marina (assembly GCA_900303285.1). Taxonomy (NCBI): domain Eukaryota; kingdom Metazoa; phylum Chordata; class Amphibia; order Anura; family Bufonidae; genus Rhinella; species Rhinella marina. The sequence goes on from ONZH01022771.1 coordinate 29,323, forward strand.
GCAATCTATGAGGGGCTGTCCCTCTACAGACAATTCTCCATTGTCAGATCAACATGGCCGCACATCTCATGCTACGTTTATAATCTTGCACATGTGCAAGTATGAAAACATGCGCAGAATGTATGCCTACAAAAATGAATCAGCAAATGTGCACGTACTGCTGAAATTCGTTTAGCTGCACATGCAAATTTATTGATGAGTATCTGTGACTAATACCTGCACCTCAACTACTTCGAGCTCACAAGATATGGTTTCGTCTCTGGTTTCCAAGACTTGACGTTATGCCCTCCCTGGGAGCACGTAAGGTCAGCTTGGTACAGTCTACACAGACAGCTCCTGTCCACGCAGGCATAGGGAGAACCGGGAAGTGAGAGAGGGTGGTCCACACTGCCTCCGGCGTAAATCCACACTCGCTCACAACCCTGACAAGCTGAGAGGGCCTTTTTACTGCCCCAGTGAAGCAGAGCCCTGCCATCCCTGTAAACTGCCACCAGTCCCTCATTAGATATAAGCCCGGTCTGCTAGCAGGATTATATCGGGGCAGGAGCCACCCCAGGTAGCTATAACTATGCCAAAACACGGACGTAGGGATTTGTGATGGAGATACAAGGATAGCCCAAGATGAAATTATATATTTAATTGCCTTAAAGGGGTTGTCCGAGTTATGAAAAAAATGTATAGTACTGTAAATCTGATGGGCAGCAATATATAACTAAGTTAAGCAAGTTTTAGGCAAAAAAAATATATATTTCCTCATTTCCTTGGTTCTCCTCTGGCCTTTGTTTACCTGCAGTAATAACAATCTCTGCCCCTCCCCCTTCCTGCTATGCAAAGACAGTGAATACAAGAGCTGGCCTGAGTGACATGTCTTCTGGAATACTCTGCAGCATGTTGTATGTGTAGGACTACAAGTCCCAGCTGTACAATGACACTGCTGATACACACAGGGTCTTCCCCCTACCTGTTCTTGTACAATACAATACTTTGCATCTCCTCCAGATCAGCTCCAGTCAGCTCTGATTCTGTACGGTGAGGAGGGCAGATCCTGTGTCTCTTTACATCTGCAGCTGCTGAAGGAGTTAATGTTTTATCTGAAAGAATCCAGGGAGAGAGCAGATAGCAGCAGCGGCAGAGCAGGGGGTCGTGGCCAGCACCGTGACATCTCGTGTACAGGCTCTGTGCACGAATATAAGATTAGCAGGGAGGCAAGCTGACATGACAGGTCATGTTTGTAGAGAAATCTATGGCACCCTACAAGGACAGCATGCCATTGTGGCGTCCATCTCCAGAGCCACACTGCTGCTTACACTACCAAAGATCCCTTGAAAAAGGTCATTCTCCGACCGAAACGTTGGGAACAATACTGGTCTTTAAGATGTATTATGCTTTATTCTCTGGAGCACCTTGAAATGAGAAATTGTCACTTTAAAATATATGAATTAAATTAATTGCAAATCGAATGGTGTGCCATAGATTTCTCAACAAATTTGATGCCTTCATCTATGAGCACCCAACTAAGGGGAGTGCAAATCTCAACTACCTTTATAGATCACAGGTCATGTGACCCTGAGTGAAATCTGATAAACCAGCAGCTTTAGAAGCAGAAAGTGTATGAAAAGCTGTTGTATTTAACTAGTTAGAAACATACAAAGGACAACAAAAAAAACTCGTACAACCCCTTTAAGGGACACAAGACAATACACGATATACACAGAGAATATATACAGTGGTCGGATGTGCAAATACAGGTGGTATGATACAACAGAGTTAAATAGAGCAAAAGTCAGTCACCAGGTGAATGTGTAGTCCTTTGGGTTATGATGAATTCTGGGTTGCTGTAATCCCTGGCTTTAGTGACGTGGGGGCAGTGATGTAAGCAGTTTGTCTACGGTCCCTCCAAACACATTACTTAATGTGACCCCCTTCAGAGAAAGACCCTAGCCTCTGGCCTGCGTGGGCCTTTTTACCTGTAGTCAGTCACTCCTCTCCCTCCATCTGGGAGGAGTCCACCCTCCTTTCCTTGTCCTGGTAGCCAAAGACACACAAAACCCATTATGGCCCATAGCTCTATATCGGAAGGTCACAGGGAGATGGTTCTGGGACCAACCTGGGTTCCGGCTACAGGGGGAGACCAAACATGGCGCAAGGTTCTTGCTGGGAGATCTCTGTATCTCCCCTTTCTGGCACCCGTCTCCCAAACTACGACCAGGGTCATGTCCGTCTTGGCCCCAGGGTCACAGATATGTAACTGGTTTATGCCTGTGATGGATGGGCAATTCATAATTCCTTATGAACCCCTAGTTCCATGATGTCTAATTGATCCTTTTGTTCTGATGACCAGCTCAGCCCCCCCCCAGCATTCATCCTGCCAGATAAGGCTACTTTCACACTAGCGTTTTATAATTCCGGTATTGAGTTTCGTCATAGGGGCTCAATACTGGAATAAAATGCTTCAGTTTTGTCCCCATTCATTGTCAATGGGGGCAAAACTGAACTGAAGACAACGGAATGCTCCTAGAAGCATTCCGTTCCATCTTCAGATCGGAGAGCAAACCGCAGCATGCGGTGTCAGTTGTATGGTGGTTAAGAAGAAAGTAAGTATTGCCATTATTAATGTAATCTCAAACCTTTAAGGGGTTATCCCACCCCTATAATCGCCCCCCAACTCCTAAGCAACTAATATATGTTATACTTACCTGCTCTCTGGCACCCGCGTCACTCTGGATCCTTGCACGGCTGCTGCTGCTTCTCCCCATCGCTTGGATCAAAACAATGGGGGAGCAGCCAATAGCAGTCTGCGATGGGGACAAGCCTCCCTAATATCGCAGGTTAGACCATGTGGAAAAGGAAGAAAAGGAGATCGCAGAAGAAGGGCCCCCACCTGTAGGGCAGGAGGGCGCTGGGTTTGGAGAAGTGGGTATGCCAGAGCTGATTAATATTCTGTGTTTACTGTCAAGTAACCTGCAGGAGATTGCAGGCAAGAACAGAAATAATACACATATTTTCCCCCACCTAACCAGCCAAACCCTATACCAGCAACAGCACCTGTTTAAAGGTACTGCGAGGCCATTAACAATGAATACCTACTATACAGTGTGGTCTTCATTATTAAATGAAAGGTAGCTGTAGGCTAATTAGCCCTGTGGTTCTTCAGCGCAGCATGGCCGCAACCTGCCCCCAACTTGGCCCCTCCTTGTGGCCGTGCCCTAAGGCAGAGTGGCCTGGGTATATCTGACTTATCAAATTTCTTGGCTAACCTCGTCGAAATCAAATTTTTCAAAACTTCACTCGTCTCTACTTATTGGGCAAACTAAAAAAGAATCTTGATAAATCTGCCATAGAATGCATGTATGTATCTGTGTTACAGGTGGTGGTAGTGGGGTGTCCCTATTTGTTGGATGGCATAGAATTGCTATGTTTTATAATGCATATTTTCTAAATCCTGGCATCCATATTTACTCTCTTTTACAGTATGTTCTCAGCAGGTCTGGACAGGCAATCTGTGCAGTCTGAAAAATTCTTTATGGTTTGCACATTAAAAGTGTGAGAGAGTTCTACGGTTGTGCTGGTATACAAACTACATTTTCCAGCATGCCAGAATACTGTGGCTTCAGTTATACAAAATAGTTTGTCAACCTCTGTAGATGTCCCTCTGACCAGTTGTGGAGTGAGACAATCAGTCATTTATGATAATTCATGTGAATGTTTGACAACCTATCTTCCTTTGTGCAGTAGTTGCTGCAGTCACATATGGTCATTCTTTTTCATCCATAATATCACCTGTTAAAATAAATGTGCAAATAGATAAATATGTCATATAAACAGAACATACATGTACTCCGTACAATTTGAGTTACTTGATTATATACCTAAACATTCATGCGCAATACAACTACTTCCAAAGGGTGATATATCGCTCCATGGAAGTGGGCTAGTGTGGTCTGTCTGCCAAGGCTGCTTTGTAGTCACAGTCCAGCTTTGGATCTGAGAAAATGAATTTTCCAAGCAGTTTCAAGACACTGGAGGCTTTTCTTAAACACACTCATTTCTCCAAATTGGAGCATATTAATTATGGAAGCTATGTTCCCACTAGGCTCCAACTCTCGCCTCATGGAACAGGCAGGGACAATCAGCTCTTTCTTAATTAGGAGAGCCTGCCTTGTAAAAGCCGCCTCTTCAGTCTCCCCTGGGACTGCCCTATGTATCACTGGGCTGACTAGAATTAGGAAGTACATAGGACACCTTTCCTTGTTGCATTTTATTTCACAGTTCAGAGCAATTAGAGATCACATCACTGTTCTTCATTTCTTTTGTATAAAATATTAACAATAAATCATTGTAGTCGGTTTAATACTGAGAGCGTTTGAAAGTATTTTTTGCTGAATGGTGGTAAAATAGGAGAAAACCAACAAAGCAAGGACAGTGAATAATAAACTATTTACTTTGTTGCTTAAATAGCCTATCCTGAATATGTTGAATTGTTGGAATTGCTACTTTGAGCTGGAGAAGTGATCTTCCTCTAACATTAAAGGGGTTATCCCATCTTTGACAATGGGGGCATGTCCTATATTGAGAATGAAGCGGGGGAGCGCTGAGCCTGGAGGACCCCGGAGTCCAACCACCGCCAGGCACAGCCCCCCGCCGCGCTAATAGAAACTAATGGGAGCGCACCTCGCAAGCGCGGCCTGGCTCCCATTAATTTCTATTGAGCCGACGGAAATAGCCAAGCCAGCGCTCGGCTACTTTCGGCGGTAGCATAGAAATGAATGGGAGCCAGGCCGCGCATGCGCGGTGCACTCCCATTCGTTTCTATGAGCGCAGCGGGGGGACAGTGCCTGGCGGTGGTACAAGATGGGATAACTCCTTTAAGGATTTCCTACTTTCTAATAGTAGGATACACACCAGATCTTATTTGCCAACAGCAAACAAACTGTAGGTTGCAGACTGTGGGCAAACAGGGAAGCAGAGATGGCTCCATTTCTCTCAGCAGCAATGTAGTAGATTTGGATCCCCCCTCTTCCGCAATTGTCTTAGCTCTACTGTAATCTAGAGATGATACCTTATAGCACACTTTAATTAATATCAATGGGAAAAATATAATATCAATGGGGGACACCTTATCCAGTATTTAAGGGTACATATAGCTTTATTGAATATGATTTGGCACTGTATTTTTAGGTAAATTCCCCTGGATTTGTATGAAGGCTGTGGACTCTACTATGTCGTAGGCCAGTGCAAAAACCTGAACTGCAAATTACCCTGTAACCAGCTGGATAATTGTTTTCACAGTGAGCAATGCAAATAAACAAGTTTTTATGGTCTTCCGATCTGCAATGAGGGTGTCATTTCAGAATATATTTCACATGTACATTGCCCTGGAAGTTAATGGTGTGACGAAGAGAATAATGGCATGATGAAGTGCTGCATTACTGCCAGGTTCTCGCACCCCTTTTGATCTTCATCTGGTGCAGCGTTGTCATGAAGCTCTTGTGTGGAATTCAAATCATGTAGAAGAATCTCTACATCCTCCCCGGAGTGAATGGTTACCACTATGTACTGTACACGTGTTGGTGATGTGAACACACACAAGGCTTTATGGTAACATTACACCAGACAGAAATTGGTGCAGCCACTCTTCAGTATGTCTCATTCGACAGTCTTTTCAGACATAAGGCTGAATGGTAGATGTTGTAGCACACTCAATACATTTGAGACCAAATGCCTCTGCTTGCCAGTTTATTAAAGACAGTACATGGTTACTTCATCTAATAGTTTATGAGTACCATAGAGATATGTGTATTGTCTTCTACATGATGTAATATGTACCATTAAAGCAATAACAACAGGTTGACTTCATGGCGTAAAACCTACTTTACCTGAAGCTAAGTAGACCCATATTATTACATTTCCTCTGCCATGGCTTCTTGATAGAATCTAATCAGTTGTAGTTAACCCATAAATGTATTTAGTAATAAATGTCATTTTAGAAATTGGGAAAATGTTTTTTTGGAACTGCGAGACAAGAGGTTGTTTTAAGCGTGCATAAAATGCTTCCAGTGAAATGCTGCTTAAATCCTTAGAGCAGTCAACCAAAGGGTCAGTTGTACCTAGAGATGAGCAAGCACTAAAATGCTCGGGTGCTCGTTATTCGAGTTGAACTTTTCCCGATGCTCGGGTGCTCGTTTCGAATAACGAACCCCATTAAAGTCAATGGGAGACTCGAGCATTTTTGCAGGGGACCAAGGCTCTGCCTAGGGAAGACTGGGTGAAAACCTGGAAACCTCAGAAAATGATGGAAACACCACGGAAATGGACAGGAAACAGCAGGGGCAGCATGCATGGATGCCTCTGAGGCTGCCTAATCCCACCATTACCCCAAATTCTCCTAGTGGGGCATGTGTGGTATTGATTCTTCTCAGTTTAAAATCGTATATGTCCCCTATCTTGGAACCATATATTTCATGGATTTTTCGAACACGGAAAAGGAAAAAGAGCTTGCTCTGGCCAGGGGAGTGTCTTTTCTACTGCAGCTAAGGGGACGTGTCCATGCTCTGCCTATCACAGGTCAGGAGCCAATTAAAAGAGGAACAAACAAAAATCAGTATAATATCTAATACATCCCCTATCCGGGTAAATTGTTTGGAGAGAGGGCCTGTAGGTGGGGGGCAGGCTGGGGGGAAGGAGGTTGAGCTGGAAGAGCCAGAGGAGAGCCCCCTTGGCTAGCGTGTGTGGTGGTGACAACAGCAGCCGGATGGAGTTCGAATAACGACGCAGGACCCCAACTTAAAAATTTAGCATCAACCGGTACAGTAGTCAACTATGAGCTCCATCAAGTGTGGTATGTGTTCTATGTATACTACTCAGTTTAATACCGTATATGGCACCTATCCGGAGAAATAGTTTGGAGAGAGAGAAAGAGAGGAAAAAGACGTAAATTGTTTGGAGAGAGGGCCTGTAGGTGGGGGGCAGGCTGGGGGGAAGGAGGTTGAGCTGGAAGAGCCAGAGAAGTGCCCCCTGGGCTAGCGTGTGTGGTGGTGACAACAGCCGGATGTAGTCAGAATGACGACGAAGGACCCCAACTTAAAAATTTAGCATCAACCGGTACAGTTGTAAATTATGAGCTTGATCAAGTGTGGCATGTGTTCTATGTATACTGCTCAGTTTAATATCGTATATGGCAGCTATCCGGAAAAATAGTTTGGAGAGAGAGAAAGAGAGGAAAAAGACGTAAATTGTTTGGAGAGAGGGCCTGTAGGTGGACCTCCGGAAAAATTGTTTGGAGAGAGGGCCTGTAGGTGGACCTCCGGAAAAATTGTTTGGAGAGAGGGCCTGTAGGTGGACCTCTGGAAAAATTGTTTGGAGAGAGGGCCTGTAGGTGGACCTCTGGAAAAATTGTTTGGAGAGAGGGCCTGTAGGTGGACCTCTGGAAAAATTGTTTGGAGAGAGGGCCTGTAGGTGGACCTCTGGAAAAATTGTTTGGAGAGAGGGCCTGTAGGTGGACCTCTGGAAAAATTGTTTGGAGAGAGGGCCTGTAGGTGGACCTCCGGAAAAATTGTTTGGAGAGAGGGCCTGTAGGTGGACCTCTGGAAAAATTGTTTGGAGAGAGGGCCTGTAGGTGGACCTCTGGAAAAATTGTTTGGAGAGAGGGCCTGTAGGTGGACCTCCGGAAAAATTGTTTGGAGAGAGGGCCTGTAGGTGGACCTCCGGAAAAATTGTTTGGAGAGAGGGTCTGTAGGTGGACCTCTGGAAAAATTGTTTGGAGAGAGGGCCTGTAGGTGGACCTCTGGAAAAATTGTTTGGAGAGAGGGCCTGTAGGTGGACCTCCGGAAAAATTGTTTAGAGAGAGGGCCTGTAGGTGGACCTCTGGAAAAATTGTTTGGAGAGAGGGCCTGTAGGTGGACCTCCAGAAAAATTATTTAGAGAGAGGGCCTGTAGGTTGACCTCCGGAAAAATTGTTTGAAGAGAGGGCCTGTAGGGGGCCCTCCTGAAAAATTGTGATAAAAGAGTGCCAGTTGGACCTCTAAAAAATGGCGTTTTTTTGGTCAGCGCTAGGCAAAGATGACAAGGAGGAGGAGTAGGAGGAGTAGAGAAGAGGAATCGGATACATAAGTAATGTAAATCTTTAGCTGCTTTCCCCCGGAGGAGATTTGAATTCCGGTGAAATCCAGGCTTTGTTCATTTTAATAAGCGTCAGCCTGTCAGCGCTGTCAGTTGACAGGCGTGTACGCTTATCAGTGATGACGCCACCAGCTGCACTGAATACCCGCTCTGACAGCACGCTAGCGGCAGGGCAGGCCAGCACCTCCAAGGCGTACAGCGCCAGTTCAGGCCACGTGTCCAGCTTTGAAACCCAGTAGTTGTATGGAGCAGAGTGATCGCTATGGACGTTGGTATGGTCAGCTAGGTATTCCCTCACCATCTTTCTGTACAGCTCCACCCTACTCTGCCTAGACTGGGGACAGGTGACAGTGTCTTGCTGGGGTGACATAAAACTGGCAAAGGCCTTGGAGAGCATTCCCCTGCCAGTGCTGGACAAGCTGCCTGCTCGCCTCCTCTCCCCCGCTACTTGGCCCACAGAACCATGCCCTCTGCCGCTAGCGGCGTCAGATGGGAAGAATTGTTTCAGCTTGTGCACCAGGGCCTGTTGATATCTATTCACTCTCATACTCCTTTCCTCTGCAGGGATGAGAGTGGAAAGGTTCTGCTTGTACCGTGGGTCCAGGAGAGTGAACACCCAGTAATCGGTGTTGGAAAAAATGCTTCGAGGGTCACGGGATAGGCAGCCTAACATGAAGTCTGCCATGTGCGCCAGAGTCCCAACATGCAAGAATTCCCTCTCCTCACTAGCCTGACTCTCCATTTCCTCCTCCTCCTCCTCTTCAGCCCATACACGCTCAAGAGTTAAGGACTGAGCATTGGTACCCTCTTCTGTCTCGCCCACATTCTCCTCCTCTTCTTCCTCATCCCCCTCCTCCGATACGCGCTGAGAAACAGACCAGAGGGTGCTCTGGCTATCAAGCGACGTATCTTCCTCCACTGTCTCTTGTGACAAGCGCAAAGCATCTGACTTGATGCTGAGCAGTTAGTTTTTCAACAGGCAAAGCAGCAGGATGGTGAGGCTGAAAATGGCGGCATCGCCGCTGACCATCTGTGTTGACTCCTCAAAGTTGCTCAACACCTGGCAGATATCAGACATCCACGTCCACTCCTCATTGTAGACTTGAGGAATCTGACTGACCTGACTACCAGTTCTGGTGGAAGTTGACATCTGGCAGTCTACAATCGCTCTGCGCTGCTGGTAAACTCTGGATAACATGTTTAATGTGGAATTCCATCTCGTGGGCACGTCGCACAACAGTCGGTGAGCGGGCAGTTGTAGGCGGCGCTGCGCTGCCCTGAGAGTGGCAGCATCTGTGGTCGACTTGCGGAAACGCGCACAGATGCGGCGCACCTTGGTGAGCAAATAAGACAGATTGGGGTATGTCTTGAGGAACCGCTAAACTATTAGATTGAACACGTGGGCCAGGCATGTCACATGTGTCAGTCTGCCGAGTTGCAGAGCCACCACCAGGTTACGCCAGTTGTCACACACAACCATGCCTGGCTTGAGGTTTAGCGGTGACAGCCACACATCGGTCTGCGCCGTGATGCCCTGTAACAGCTCTTGGGCGGTGTGCCTTTTGTCACCTAAGCTCAGCGGTTTGAGCACCGCCTGCTGGCGCTTACCCGCGGCACTGCTGCTGCGCCTAGAGCTACCGACTGAAGGCGCCGTGCCCACGGATGGTAATTCGGTGGAGGAGGAGGAGGGGTCGGAGGAGGAGGCATAGTACGTCTGAGAGACCGTGACCGAGGTAGGTCCCGCAACCCTCGGTGTGGGCAGTACATGAGCGGCCCCAGGGTCAGTCTCGGTCCCAGCCTCCACCAAGTTAACCCAATGTGCCGTCAGTGAGATATAGTGTCCCTGCCCGGCAGCACTTGTCCAAGTGTCCGTGGTTAGGTGGACCTTCTCAGAAACAGCGTTGGTCAGGGCACGGATGATGTTCTCTGACACGTGCTGGTGTAGGGCTGGGACGGCACATCGGGAAAAATAGTGGCGGCTGGGGACCGAATACCGAGGGGCAGCCACCGCCATGAGATTGTGAAAGGCCTCGGTCTCTACCAGCCTATAGGGCAGCATCTCCAGGCTCAGCAATTTGGAGATGTGGACGTTGAGGGCTTGGGCATGTGGGTGGGTGGAACTGTATTTCCTCTTGCGCTCCAGCATCTGCTGTAAAGACAGCTGAACGCTGCGCTGGGACACATTGGTGGACACTGTGGAGGATCGTGGAGGCAAAGGTGTGGTTTTCCGGTGGGAGGCGCTCGTGCCGAGGTCCTGGGCAGGGGGTTGACTAGCAGAGGCAGCGAGTGACACAGGGGAAGGAGCAGTGGTGTGACCCGCAGGAGGTGGTGAACGGCCTTGGTTCCATTGAGTGGGGTGTTTAGCACTCATATGCCTGTGCATGCTGGTGGTGGTTAGGCTAGTAGTGGTGGCACCCCTGCTGATCCTGGTGTGGCACAGGTTGCACACCACAGTCCGTCGGTCATCCTCACTTTCTTTAAAGAACCTCCAGACTTGCGAACATCTAGGCCTCGCCACGGGAGCTTCACTACGTGAAACAGTTGCTGCTGATGCACCAGCTCTGGCCCTGCTTCTCCCTCTGGCCACACCACTGCCTCTTCCAACCTGTTCTGGTGCAGCACTCGCCTCCGCCTCAGAAGCACTGTCTTCACTTGGCTTATCAACCCAGCTTGGGTCAGTCACCTCGTCATCCTCCGATTCCTCAGTCTGCTCCCCCCTCGGACTTCCTGCCCTGACAACAACTTCACCACTTTCTGACAACCGTGTCTCCTCATCGTCCGACAACTCTTTACAAACTTCTTCCACTAAGTCAACATTGTCATCATCATTATCATCACCCACAGACTGCGACAGTTGGAAAACTTGAGTATCGGGAACGAGGTCAGCAGCAACCTGAGAAGTGGTTTGTGACTCTGGGAAGGGTCCGGAAAACAGTTCCTGAGAGTATGCCAGATCGCATTCCAAATTTTCCTGGAGGGGGCAGACTGGGGGGAAGGAGGTTGAGGTGGAGGAGCCAGAGGAGTGCTCCCTTGGGTAACGTGGGTGGACTGCGTGGAAGACTGACTGGTGGACAAATTACTTGAAGCATTGTCCGCAATCCACAACATCAGCTGTTCGCACTGTTGTGATTTCAACAGTCCTCTACCACGTGTCCCTGTAAGTTGAGACATGAAGCTAGGGAGTGTAGCTCTGTGGCGTTCCCCTGCTCCCTCATCAGCAGGTGCTGTCTCACCCTGCCCAGGCCCACGGCTTCTGCCCCCTGCAGTAATTGAATGCCCACGCCCTCGTCCTCGACCCTTAGCCCTGGGGTTCAACATTTTCTGTATATAAGTGTATTATATAAAAAAAAATAAAATAAATGGGCCTGCTGTACTGAAACCCACAAACTTGTTCAGTCTGAACAAGTGAATATATAGGTGGATAAGTTAGATCAAAATTACGTATGTTATTACGTACCGTGCAGTATGGAGCAATTACACGGAAACTATTAGATTAGGCAGACTTGGTCTGCTTAGTTGCAACCCAGACAAATGTCGCACAGAGATTTTTGTAATCTAGCTGTATCAGTGAGAGCAAAAGACCTGGTTTAATTGACGTACAGAATGTGTCAACTGGACAGAAAATACTGATTGTACTGAGTGGACAGCTGAACTGTGACACACAGAATGGTTCCACGCAGCTGTGTGAAATGGATTTGTATCACTGAGATAAAACAACAAAAAAACTATTTTTTTATATATATATATTTTTTTTTTAGTTTTTTTTTTTTTAACGTGACGTGCAGAAACTATCAGAGACCTAACTCAGCCCCTGCTGACGGTGGCTATTTTGACTGCAACCCAGACAAATGTCGTACAGAGATTTTTGTGATCCAGCTGTATGAGTGAGAGCAAAAGACCTGGTTTAATTAAGTGACGTACAGAATGTGTCAACTGGACAGAAAATACGGATTGTAGTGAGTGGACAGCTGAACTGTGACACACAGAATGGTTCCACGCAGCTGTGTGAAATGGATTTGTATCACTGAGATAAAACAACAAAAAAACTATTTTTTTTTATATATATATTTTTTTTTAATATTTTTTTTTAGTTTTGTTTTCTTTTGAACGTGACGTGCAGAAACTATCAGAGACCTAACTCAGCCCCTGCTGACGGTGGCTATTTTGACTGCAACCCAGACAAATGTCGCACAGAGATTTTTGTGATCTAGCTGTATACGTGAGAGCAAAAGACCTGGTTTAATTAAGTGACGTATAGAATGTGTCAACTGGACAGAAAATACGGATTGTAGTGAGTGGACAGCTGAACTGTGACACACAGAATGGTTCCACACTGCTGTATGAAATGGATTTGTATCACTGAGATAGAACAATAAAAAAAAGGGTTATATATGGCGATAGCTGCACTACTAGTTCCAGCCAGCCAGCCAAGTCAGGAGACAAAAAAAAAATTCTTGTAGCCCTTAGAAGGGCTGTTGGGTTCTTGTGAGATCACTCCTGCCTAACAAAGAACTAAATGCAGGCCCTAACACTCTCCCTGAAACGCAGCAGCTCTATCCCTAACGACATCCAGACAGCATCTGAGCCGAGCACTGCGGGCAGTCACTAGTATATTCCAGGGTCACCTGATCAGGCCAGCCAACCCCTGCTATCGACATGTAAGGGCCCCACGTGATGCTGGGTGTACCGTAGAGTCTCCTGGCTTGTGATTGGTTGAGTTTATAGGCGCCAAAAATGCACAATGCGGAAGTTGCCATTTCCTCGAGCACGGCGAGATACTCGTCCGAGCAGCGAGCACTTACGAGTACCGTAATACTCGAACGAGCACCAAGCTCGGACGAGTATGCTCGCTCATCTCTAGTTGTACCCAATGAGACAAGATGTTGTCAAGAAAGCACAAAATAAGTGGGCTAAGATGCTACCAAAGTTGATAGGTGGGAAGAGTTTCTGGTGTACTTTAGTCCTAATGTAGAAGATCATTGTTACATACACATTCCCAGACAATCAGACAAACCACAAAAGAAGAGTTTCTGTTCATTTTGGGGATGTTCCCAGGTGGTTTAAGGTGGTGGGGCTTAAATGTCCAAAATCAACTTTTTATGTGTTGGTAATAATGGACTTCCTGCATGTGGCCCAGAACCTGCAGTTTTAGTGAACTGCGTTTAGATCACCAATAGATCCTATAAATGTTAAAGTTCAGCCATATTATACTGTGCCAGAGTGAGAGCACTGTTATGCAGAATAGCTCAGATATGTGAACCATAGTCTTTTTAGCCTGAATAAATTCTCGTCTTAGCAATGTCCAGACAAATTAGCAGTAGTAACTATTTATTCTGCCACTGTGATTTACTGGTATGTACTAAATGCATAATAATATATGCATTAATCAATTAAAACTGCAAACTCTACTGGAACAGGTAGCTGCAGAGGAAAACAGAACAGCATTCTCAGTTATTTGACATCATCAACCTGCCACCATTGGAGCAGCTGGATAGCCTTGTACAGTACTTTTGTAGATGTATATATAGAAATGCCCTGAAGTCAGGGGTTGAGTTTATATAGGCAGTTTCTAGTAACAATTTGAATGTATCAATCAGAAGATGAATATAACATTAAAGCATTAAAAATGTGAAAACTCTGGGTGTCATCACACCCTGTCCTCCAGATTCCTGGCTTCCAATACTCACAAATATGGCTTTTGCAACTTTTTGGGCTTATTTGCGCAAAAATCTGCAACTTGTTTGCATCTTATTGTCATGCTTTGGTGTGGAGGGTATAGCCACACCAAGTGTAAGAGGGAAGGGAAAAAGACCAAACAAGGAAAATGGACACCTCCTGCAGGTAACCCTGATACTAGGCCCTGACTTCCAGTATGAACAGGCCTTAGTGGTAGGAAAGTTCATACACAGGAACCTAATAACAACTTGACCCCATAGAACCCTGCCACTAGTGACAAGGGAAGGAGTCAACCCATTCCTCCAAAAGGACGGATGAACAGGAGACTCCAGAAGGCAAAACCACAACAGGGAAAAGTAGGATAAACACAAAAGGGAAAATGACACTTATCTTAATGCAGATATTGCAGCAACCGGATCTCAGCCGAGATCCACACCACACACAACAAAGTCAGCAGAAAGTATAAACCGCAAGGGATACTGGGAGAGGAAAGGATAAATAGGGGAAAGACAATCACCACACCCGCAACAGCTGAGGGGAAGGGGTGTGGTAAACAGCAACCAAAACAAGAGGAAAACATGTCAAATTATGTCACTTTTGAAAGTCTAGTCGATCGCCTGCAACCTGAAGCAGGCATGTTCGTGACACTTATATCACTCACTCCAATTTTGAAAAGTGGGTGGGGAATCTTTTACATCTGTACAATCTTACACTGGGTTCACTCCGGGGTTTTTTTATGTTTTAAACTGCACCAAAAATGTCTACAAAAACACCTGAAGTTTTCTAAAGTTGTAAGCATTTTTATTGGTATTTTTTAATTTTTTTGTGTAGATGGTTTGGATATAGATTTAAAGGGAGTCTTTCACCTGTTTTTCACCAATATAACTAAGAACTTCCCCACAGAAGATTGCATACACATTCCAGACATACCTATGTGCACTTTGTACCTTTATTCCATGTCCAGGAAAAGCACTTTTATTCTGCAGGAAAACAGCTCCCAAGTACCCAGCTCTGCTGCTGCAAGTGCACAAAGCAAACCAGACTGAAGAGGGGAGGGCTGCATTAGCTGTTCATATCTTGGAATTGGTAGCAGATAGAAAAATGGTTCTGACCTTCTTTGAAAGCTGGCATTCCAAGCTGTTTTTAGTTTCTCTTTCAGCTGGGCACTTGGGAGATGTTTTCCAGTAGAATAAAAGTGTTTTTTTTCTGAACATGGAATACAGACACATAGTGCACACAAGTACAGTGGGGAAAAAAGTATTTAGCCAGCCACCAATTGTGCAAGTTCTCCCACTTAAAAAGATGAGAGAGGCCTGTAATTGACATCATAGATAGACCTCAACTATGATAGACAAAATGAGAAAACAAATCCAGAAAATCACAATCTGGTTCTAAGATATTTTGAGTGCCCTTCCGACTCTGGATTTATAATATTGCAAATTTAAAGGTTGGATGTACCTGGGAAGTGAGCACCATATTCCTAAGTAAATATCTGGATGAGCCACTGGTTTAAAATTACAGAAAATCACATTGTCTGATTTTTAAAGAATTTATTTGCAAATTATGGTATAAAGTAAGTATTTGGTCATTAACAAAAGTTCATCTCAATAATTTGTTATATATCCTTTGCTGGCAATGACAGAGGTCAAACATTTTCTGTAAGTCTTCACAAGGTTGGCACACACTGTTACTGGTATGTTGGCCCATTCCTCCATGCAGATATCCTCTAGAGCAGTGATGTTTTGGGGCTGTCGCTGGGCAACACGGACTTTCAACTCCCTTCAAAGGTTTTCTATGGGGTTGAGATCTGGAGACTGGCTAGGCCACTCCAGGACCTTGAAATGCTTCTTACGAAGCCACTCCTTCTTTGCTCTGGCGGTGTGCTTGGGATCATTGTCATGCTGAAAGACCCAGCCACGTTTCATCTTCAATGCCCTTGCTGATGGAAGGAGGTTTGCACTCAAAATCTCATGATACATGGCCCCATTCATTATTTCATGTACACGGATCAGTCGTCCTGGTCCCTTTGCAGAGAAACAGCCCCAAAGCATGATGTTGCCACCCCCATGCTTCACAGTAGGTATGGTGTTCTTTGGATGCAACTCAGCATTCACTCTCCTCCAAACATAACGAGTTGTGTTTCTACCAAACAGTTCTACATTGGTTTCATCTGACCATATGACATTCTCCCAATACTCTTCTGGAACATCCAAATGCTCTCTAGCAAACTTCAGATGGGCCAGGATATGTACTGGCTTAAGCAGGGGACACGTCTGGCACTGCAGGATCTGAGTCCCTGGCAGCCTAGTGTGTTACTGATGGTAGCCTTTGTTACGTTGATCCCAGCTTTCTGCAGGTCATTCACTGGGATTTTTGCTCACAGTTCTTGTGATCATTTTGACCCCACGGGGTGAGATCTTGCGTGGAGCCCCTGATCGAGGGAGGTCTTGTATGTCTTTCATTTTCTAATTATTGCTCCCACAGTTGATTTCTTCACACCAAGCTGCTTGCCTATTGCAGATTCAGTCTTTGCAGCCTGGTGCAGGTCTACAATTTTGTTTCTTCTTCACCATAGTGGAGTTTGGAGTGTGACTGTTTGAGGTTGTGGACAGGTGTCTTTAATACTGATAACAAGTTCAAACAGGTGCCATTACTATAGGTAATGAGTGGAGGACAGAGGAGCCTCTTAAAGAAGAAGTTACAGGTCTGTGAGAGACAGAAATGTTGCTTGTTTGTAGGTGACCAAATACTTATTTTCCACCATAATTTGCAAATAAATTCTTTAAAAATCAGACAATGTGATTTTCTGGATTTGTTTTCTCATTTTGTCTCTCATGGTTGAGGTGTACCTATGATGTCAATTACAGGCCTCTCTCATCTTTTTAAGTGGGAGAACTTGCACTTGGTGGCTGACTAAATACTTTTTTTCCCCACTGTATGTTTGGGATGTGTTTGCAATCTTCTGTGGGGCACTGCTGTTAGTTATATAGGTGAAAATAAGGTGAAAGACTCCCTTTAAGGCATATTAATTATACTATTGAGGTTTTAAGAGACAAATGGCATGATAAACATTGTACTTCCAGTATAGCATGCTGTACTTTGAAAAAAAGCCACAAACTTCAATGATATGTATGTAGAAATATACATAGGTGCCTATAGACTAAATAGCCACAGTGTTTTTGTCTTTAAAAAATCCCCACAAAAGCCACTGTGAAAACACAACATAATGTTGCGTAGGACTGACCTGAAATTGTATTGCTAAGAGATTCTGATTTCTGTCCAATGTTTCTACAAATACACATTTGTAGATATGCCACCCACTGAATTCAATAACAGAAAAAAACATGGATCCCATGAAGGAATTGATGGGGATTGATGCAGTATAATGCATAACAGCCCAAAGTTTTAAAGTTAATAGCATGATAATCATCATTCATCACTGCCTAAGCTACTTAGTACTTCAGTACCAAAACCAGGACATTTGAAAGTTAAGCATTTGGTAAAAGGCTCTGCAGATCAAGGTTGAAGATTAGGGGTTCCAGCAGTTGAACTTTAGCCTATTTTCAGCCTATTTTCAAGGAACCTTTAAAAAAAAAAAATCGCTAAAGCAGAAAACCCTTTTCATTCATTTCCCGATGAGAAAGCAAGCACACAGGTGAACTTGCAAGCAGCTGGTTAGCTTGAACGCTTATTTTCAAGATGACATTTCAAATCACAAGAATGGAGTTGATGGTAAAGATGTCTCTATATATATCTGAGCTCAGTGAGGGTGAGTCAAAGCTAAATGTTGTTCGGAAGAATTTGATCTCATAAAGTGTTTTAAAAAATCTTAGCTTATGTACCCCACTGAGAACACCAATGATTTCCTATACTTTCCATTTGCATTTGGGCGTAGAGAACACTGAGATAGATAATACTGATCTGAAATACAGTAGAAGATATTGATATTTATCCATGGTTATGTCACAGTCACGAAAAAGATGAGTTTACAGAAGTTGCAGAAGTCACAGTAACATTAAACTTCCTTGCACTTTAATACTGCACATGTCCACATTATACAAAGCATAGCATATAATTTCACTTGTAACCCATGGCCTGTCTCTGGTATTACAGATCAGCCATATTTGTTTTAGTAGGAATGAGATATGGACAATGGTGGCACTGCATAACCTATCAAATAACTGTCTAGATAGCCATGAACATCTCTTCTTATATCAATACTTTGGTTAAATTACTATGTAAAGGTTATTCCAATTGTAAGAAGTTGTCCCCTATCCACAGAATAGAGGATAACTGTTCATGACCCTTCCCCCAAGTGAATCGAGCAATGCCCCATACTTCTCCATTCATTCTCTACAGGACTGCAAGAAATAGCCGAGTACAAGGCTTGACTATTTCCAGCAGTCCCATGTAGAATTAATGGAGCAGCAGGTCACATGCTCAACTAGCTGCCCCATTCATCTCGGGCTATGGGGTCCCTATTCTTGTGAGTGGTGAAAGGATTCCCACCGATCTAATAATTATGCAATATCCTGTGGATAGGGGATAACTGACCCCTTCAAGCAATTGCTAATGTAGTAACATAGGGGGTCATTTAATATCCTCAAATACACCTATATTAGGTGCATTTCAGGTGCAGATTGTGGAGCATTTTCCCCGCTCACGCTCAGTCTAAAAAAGTGGGTGTGGCATGGGCAGGGCAGAGGCTGGCAGGCTCGTCTCATTCATCATTTTATATTGTCTAAAATGTAAGACAGGACTGTCTAGGCTTACATTTAGACTGGCGCTGGATGCACCAAAGTTATCTGGAGGCCGGTGCCTCTTCATAACTTCACGGATCCAGAGTCAGGTATAAAGGTTATTAAGACTGGTGTCTAAAACACCGGACTTAATAAATGACCTCCATAGTTTGTAAGGCTGGAAAAAGACATCCATCCTTCTAGTTTAGCCTTTTATCCCCCAAGTTGATCCAGAGGAAGGCAAAAGAAACCCCTGAGAGACAGAAGCCAATTTTCCTCATTTTAAAACCTTCTTTCATCCAGATGCAGAGGATGTCCCCTCGTCATAGTCACAGTCCTAGGGATAAATAGATCATGGAAGAGATCTCTGTACTGACCCCTGATATATTTTTACAGTCGTCTTTTTTCTAAAGTGAATAACCCTAATTTTGATAATCTTTCTGGGTACTGTAGTCCACCCATTCCAGTTATTACTTTAGTTGCCCTCCTCTGAACCCTCTCCAGCTCTGCTATGTCTGCCTTGTTCACAGGAGCCCAGAACTGTACACAGTACTCCATGTGTGGTCTGACTAGTGATTTGTAAAGTGGCAGGACTATGATCTCATCTATGCCTATTTTGATGCAACCCATTATCTTATTGGCCTTGGCAGCAGCTTACTGACACTGGTTTCTGCAGCTTAGTTTGCTGTTCACTAAAATTCCTAGGTCCTTTTCCATGTCAGTGTTACCCAGTGTTTAAATCTCATCTGCCACTTCTCTGCCCAAGCATCCAGTCTATCCAGATCCATCTGTAGCAGTATACTGTCCTCTTCTGTGTTTATTACTTTACACAGTTTAGTGTCATCTGCAAAAATTTATATTTTACTGTGCAAGCCTTCTACAAGATCATTAATAAATATATTGAAGAGAATAGTTATCTTATATTTTCTTTGAATTTTCAAAAATATTTGTCTGTATTTTAAAAGTTTGACTCTTACCACTTTAAAAATTATAGGTGTTATTATTATACATGTAGTAGTATAGAACATGTGTATAATGTATGTCTGAGGTGCTTTATTATGTGCCAAATTAAAATCTGTCATGTTAGGCAAGTGATTAAAGGGAGATAAAACTGGTTGTTATGGTATTAAGGCTCCTTTTGGACAAATGCAGTATGGCCGCATTTTAATCTCCACATTGTGCCCACAATACTTGAACCTGTTACGCTTCTGCTCAACCAGACTTAGATCACTGTAATGTCATAGGATCCTCCAATGCAGATTCAGTACAATTTACTAGAGGAGTTAAAATACATCTGTATTGTGACCATCAGATAGATATTTCTAAATGAGGGACAATGTAGATACATAAAGTTTTTCTCAATAAGTACTGCAATTTGTCATAATGATTCATCAGTATAATTAAAATTATGGTAAACCTAAGTATTAGTGAAATAAAAGTAGTAAAAATACAGAAGATCGGTTCTGTATACCTAGGAATTAAGGAACAGTTATTGGTGTGTGGAAAATACAGTTTTCTTCTTATTTAGCATACATACTGAGTCCCATGGGCAAATGTTATAGTGCAATGGGATTTAGGTTTGACAGTATACTGTATAGGAAAACGTAGTCAGCATGGATTTTTATGCTTTGATTTTCTGAGCCATAAATACATACACACACTCAATTCCTTCCATTATATTACTGCCAAGATAGTTACTGCAGCTCCAGGAAGCTGCAGAAAGCTGGGATCACAAGCATTTTGTCTTTTAACCTCCTAACCCAAGTGTTGTCTGCGGGTAGTTAAGATAAGCAATCCTGTAATGGAGATATCCATAGGGAGAGCATCTGGGATGTTTCTACTAGGCACAGTTAGGTACTTAATAAATCTCTTAGGGGTTTTTAACCCTTTACTCTCAGCTGAGTGCAAAAACACATAACGCATACAGCTGAATGAAGCCATTATAAGGTTAAATGATCCCAAGAAGGATTTACCTTTCCCATATAATGTGTTTTTCATATAAAAGGATGATAAAGGAAATAGTGATGTTTAATTTATGGCTGTTGACATGTATGGTATTACTACAATTCTATCCCATAAACTATATTGTATTACTGTATATATATCTATATATATATCTATATCTATATATATATATATATATATATATATATACAGTACAGACCAAAAGTTTGGACACACCTTCTCATTCAAAGAGTTTTCTGTATTTTCATGACTATGAAAATTGTAGATTCACACTGAAGGCATCAAAACTATGAATTAACACATGTGGAATTATATACTTAACAAAAAAATGTGAAACAACTGTAAATATGTCTTATATTCTAGGTTCTTCAAAGTAGCCACCTTTTGCTTTGATTACTGCTTTGCACACTCTTGGCATTCTCTTGATGAGCTTCAAGAGGTAGTCACCCAAAATGGTTTTCACTTCACAGGTGTGCCCTGTCAGGTTTAATAAGTGGGATTTCTTGCCTTATAAAAGCAGCTAAGTAAAGATAAACAAGTGGCCATCATTACTTTAAGAAATGAAGGTCAGTCAGTCCGAAAAATTGGGAAAACTTTGAAAGTGTCCCCAAGTGCAGTCGCAAAAACCATCAAGCGCTACAAAGAAACTGGCTCACATGAGGACTGCCCCAGGAAAGGAAGACCAAGAGTCACCTCTGCTGTGGAGGATAAGTTCATCTGAGTCACCAGCCTCAGAAATCGCAGGTTAACAGCAGCTCAGATTAGAGACCAGGTCAATGCCACACAGAGTTCTAGCAGCAGACACATCTCTACAACAACTGTTAAGAGGAGACTGTGTGCAGCAGGCCTTCATGGTAAAATAGCTGGTAGGAAACCACTGCTAAGGACAGGCAACAAGCAGAAGAGACTTGTTTGGGCTAAAGAACACAAGGAATAGACATTAGACCAGTGGAAATCTGTGCTTTGGTCTGATGAGTCCAAATTTGAGATCTTTGGTTCCAACCACCGTGTCTTTGTGCGACGCAGAAAAGGTGAACGGATGGACTCTACATGCCTGGTTCCTACCGTGAAGCATGGAGGAGGAGGTGTGATGGTGTGGGGGTGCTTTGCTGGTGACACTGTTGGGGATTTATTCAAAATTGAAGGCATACTGAACCAGCATGGCTACCACAGCATCTTGTAGCGGCATGCTATTCCATCCGGTTTGCGTTTAGTTGGACCATCATTTATTTATCAACAGGACAATGACCCCAAACACACCTCCAGGCTGTGTAAGGGCTATTTGACCAAGAAAGAGAGTGATGGGGTGCTGCGCCAGATGACCTGGCCTCCACAGTCACCAGACCTGAACCCAATCGAGATGGTTTGGGGTGAGCTGGACCGCAGAGTGAAGGCAAAAGGGCCAACAAGTGCTAAGCATCTCTGGGAACTCCTTCAAGACTGTTGAAATACCATTTCAGGTGACTACCTCTTGAAGCTCATCAAGAGAATGCCAAGAGTGTGCAAAGCAGTAATCAAAGCAAAGGGTGGCTACTTTGAAGAACCTAGAATATAAGACATATCTTCAGTTGTTTCACACTTTTTGTTATGTATATAATTCCACATGTGTTAATTCATAGTTTTGATGCCTTCAGTGTGAATCTACAATTTTCATAGTCATGAAAATACAGAAAACTCTTTGAATGAGAAGGTGTGTCCAAACTTTTGGTCTGTACTGTAGATCATTTTTAGTATGATCAGTTACTTTTCTTCCCACCAGGTGAAGTTGATAGTTACTGCAATTAGTTACATTATGAGAGGAAACTAGTCTAATGGTCTTCTTACATGGGCAGAAAATGAGGGAACTCATTGGTGATAATCGTTTGTAGAGATGCCCATTCCCGATAATTGACCCCTGTAAAGGTGCCAGCAATCACCCAATTGATAAGCAAACACTCATTCATCGGGTGATCTTTCGGCTGACACTAAAAATCACTGTCTGTGCAGCAGGTCTTTCTGTGTAAATCGGAATGTGTCCAAACTTTTGGTCTGTACTGTATATATATATATATATATATATATATATATATATATATGTACAGTATCTCACAAAGGTGAGTACACCCCTCCACATTTTTGTAAATATTTTATCCCATTATTTTCATGGGACAACACTGAAGATCTGACACTTTGATACAATGTAAAGTAGTCAGTATACAGCTTGTATAAATCGATGGCAACAAAAGTGAGTATACCCCTAAGTGAAAATGGCCAAATTGTGCCCAAAGTGTCAATATTTTGTGTGGCCATTATTTTCCAGCACTACCTTAAGGGCCCATTCAGACGGCAGCCATATTATAGCGGGTCTGCAATAATGCGGACCCGCAATACTACGGCTGCCGCCCGGAGTGTGTTCCTCAGCGATGCGGAACACACGGCCAGGCGCCCCATTGAAAATGCCTATACTTGTCTGCTCATGCGGACAAGTAGAGCGGACAAGTATAGGACATGTTTTATCTTTTTATGCGGAGCCACGGCATGGAGCTGGCTCCGTGCGGCGGCTACCCGCTCCCATAGAGGTGAATGGGGCCGCATCTATTCTGCAATAGTGCGGAATAGATGCGGACCCATTCACACGGTCGTGTGAATGGGCCCTTATTCTCTGGGGCATGGATTTCACTAGAGCTTCACAGGTTGCCACTGGAATCCTCTTCCTCTCCTCCATGAAGACATCACGGAGCTGGTAGATGTTAGAGATCTTGCTCTCCTCCACCTTCCATTTGAAAAGGTCCACAAATGCTCAATAGAATTTAGGTCTGGAGACATGCTTGGCCAGTCCAGCACCTTTACCCTCAATTTCTTTAGCAAGGCAGTGGTTGTCTTGGAGGGTTGTTTGGGGTTTGCGGCCCAGTTTCTGAAGGGAGAGGATCATGCTCTGCTTCAGAGCACAATACATGTTGACATTTATGATTCTCTCAATGAACTGTAGCTACCCCACAGCCGGCAGTACTCATGCAGACCCAAACCATTACACTTCCACCACCATACTTGACTATAGGCAAGACACATTTGTCTTTGTACTTCTCGCCTGGTTGCCACCACACATGCTTGACACCATCTGAACCAAATAAGTTTATCTTGGTCTCATCAGACCACCGGATATGGTTCCAGTAATCCATGTCCTTAGTCTGCTTGTCTTCATCAAACTGTTTGGGGGCCTTCTTGTGCATCATCTTTAGATGGGGCTTCCTTCAACAGCAATGCAGACCAATTTGATGCAGTGTTCAGAGAATGATCCCCAACCCCTTTAACCTTAGCAACAATACTGGCAACACGCATACATCTATTTTGAAAAAGCAACCTCTGGATATGATGCTGAGCATGTGCACTTAACTTTTTTTGGTCAACCATGGCGAGGCCTGTTATGAGTGCAACCTAGTAACATAGTAACATAGTTTATAAGGCATGAAAAAAGACATCTGTCCATCCAGTTCGGCCTGTTGTCCTACAAGTTGATCCAGAGGAAGACAAAAACCCCTGTGAGGTAGAAGCCAATTTTCCCCACTTTAGTGGGAAAAAATGCCTTCCAGACTCCAATCAGGCAATCAGAATAACTCTGTGGATCAACCTGTCTTGTTAAACCACTGTATGGTCTTGGACACTGTGTTGCTGCTCAGTTTCAGGGTGTTAGCAATCTTCTTATGGTCTATGCCATCTTTATTTAGAGCAATAATTCTTTTTTTTTCAGATCCTCAGAAAGGTCTTTGGCATTAGGTGCCATATTGAACTTCCAGTGACCAGTATGAGAGGGTGTGGGAGCAATAACACCAAATTTAACACACCTGCTCCCCATTCACACCTCAGACCTTTTAACACTAAAGAGTCACATGACACTGGATAGGGAAAATGACTAATTCGGCACAAATTTGCCATTTTCTCTTAGGGGTGTACTCCCTTTTGCTGCCAGTGGTTTAGACATTAATGGCTGTGTGTTGAGTTATTTTGAGGGAACACCAATGTCACACTGTTATACAAGCTGTACACTGACTACTTTACATTGTGTCACAGTGTCATATCTTCAGTGTTGTCCCATGAAAAGATATAATAAAATTTTTACAAAAATGTGAGGGGTGGACTCACTTTTGTGAGATACTGTATATATATATATATATATATATATATATATATATATATATATAGTGCCTTGCGAAAGTATTCGGCCCCCTGGAACTTTTCAACCTTTTGCCACATTTCAGGCTTCAAACAAAAAGATATAACATTTTAAATTTTTGGTGAAGAATCAACAAGTGGGTCACAATTGTGAAGTGGAACGAAATTTATTGGATCATTTAAACTTTTTTTGTAATAATAAAACTGAAAAGTTGGGCGTCGCAAATTATTTGGCCCATATACACTTCATTCAGAAAAACTCACATCCAGAAGTTCCATTGAGGATCTCTGAATGATCCCAATGGTTGTCCTAAATACTGATGAAGGATAAATAGAATCCCACCTGTTGTAAATAAGCCCATATAAATAGCACCTGCTTCTGTGATAGTCTCAGGGTTCTGTGTTAAAGCAAAGAGAGCATCATGAAGACCAAGGAACCACAACCAGGGCAGGATCCGTGATACTGTTGTGGAGAAGTTTAAGCCGGA
Organism: Rhinella marina; assembly: GCA_900303285.1. Taxonomy (NCBI): domain Eukaryota; kingdom Metazoa; phylum Chordata; class Amphibia; order Anura; family Bufonidae; genus Rhinella; species Rhinella marina. The sequence goes on from ONZH01022771.1 coordinate 54,458, forward strand.
TTGGGATACCAAAAGATTTCCCAAGCTTTAAACATCCTAAGGAGCACTGTGCAAGCGATCATATTGAAATGGAAGGAGTATCAGACCACTGCAAATCTACCAAGACCTGCCCGTCCCTCTAAACTTTCATCTCAAACAAGGAGAAGACTGATCAGAGATGCAGCCAAGAGTCCCATGATCACTCTGGATGAACTGCAGAGATCTACAGCTGAGGTGGGAGAGTCTGTCCATAGGACAACAATCAGTCCAACACTTCACAAATCTGGCCTTTATGGAAGAGTGGCAAGAAGAAAGCCATTTCTCAAAGATATCCCTAAAAAGTCTTGTTTGCAGTTTGCCACAAGTCACCTGGGAGACACACTAAACATGTGGAAAAAGGTGCTCTGGTCAGATAAAACCAAAATCGAACTTTTTGGAAACAATGCAAAACGATATGTTCTGGCGTAAAAGCAACACAGCTCATCACCCTGAACACACCATCCCCACTGTCAAACATGGTGGTGGCAACATCATGGTTTGGGCCTGCTTTTCATCAGCAGGGACAGGGAAGATGGTTAAAATTGATGGGAAGATGGATGGAGCCAAATACAGGACCATTCTGGATGAAAAACCTGTTGGAGTTCTGCAAAAGACCTGAGACTAGGGACGGAGATTATCTCCAACAAGACAATGCATCCCAACATAAAGGCAAAATCTACAATGGAATGGTTCAAAAATGAACAGATCCAGGTCTTAGAATGGCCAAGTCAAAGTCCAGACCTGAATCCAATTGAGAATATGTGGAAAGAGCTGAAAAAAAGGAAGAATGGGCAAGAATTTCAGTCTCTAGATGTGCAAAACTGATAGAGAAATACCCCAAGCGACTTGCAGCTGTAATCGCAGAAAAAGGAGGCGCAATAAAGTATTAATGCAAGGGGGACGAATAATTTTGCACGCCCCACTTTTCAGTTTTATTATTACAAAAAAAGTTTAAATGATCCAATAAATTTCGTTCCACTTCACAATTGTGACCCACTAGTTGATTGTTCACCAAAAATGTAAAATGTTATATCTTTTTGTTTGAAGCCTGAAATGTGGCAAAAGGTTGAAAAGTTCCAGGAGACCGAATACTTTTGCAAAGCACTGTATATATATCAAAGAGGACCACATTCATCCTGCTCCTCATTTCAGACATTTCTCATGTGGACATGTCCTTTCTAATAATACATGCTGGAAGTGAAGTCTGTGTGTCCAGGATATTGTTGCCATCACTAGCTCTCTCTCCTTCTGAAGGACCATGAGGAATATATTTTCCATGTGCTGTCAGACACTGATGTTGAGGAGTAAATGTGTTTCTCCCCTTGGCAGAGTGCTCTGCTTTCTATCCAGACTCATTCACAGCCTGTGTGATCTCTCCATACAACTCTACTCTAATCAAAGCTAGGCAAAGCTAGGCAATAACCAAATTCAGATTCAGATGCAAGGCAATTGCATAGAACTGCTCAAAGTTAGTGCCTTCTGCTCAAAGTTAGTACCTAGGTGAACATGAAGCAACAGATACATCTCAGTGAGCCAGACAAAGAAATAAGAAAAAGAACAAAGAGCAAGTAGCGCTATACAGATACATTTTATTGAATGATTCTGTGGATGTAAAAAATCTTTAATTACATACAAATATTAAAGTGTTCAGATCCAGGTGCTGGTTTGAAAACTGTAGAATATTGTTCATGGGACAAATCTTTTAATTTTGCATATAGAAGCAAATGAACAATAAAAAAAATCATTACTGTTTTGCCATATGTGTCTGCATGAGATGGTGACTTGTAATTATTATTTTTTTTTAAATGTATACTACAAAGTTAAGTTTGTCTGAAATGGTGTGCTCTCTAGAGATGAGCGAGCACTAAAATGCTCGGGTGCTCGTTATTCGAGACGAACTTTTCCCGATGCTCGGGTGCTCGTTTCGAGTAACGAACCCCATTGAAGTCAATGGGAGACTCGAGCATTTTTTGCAGGGGACCAAGGCTCTGCCTAGGGAAGGCTGGGTGAAAACCTGGAAACATCAGAAAATAATGGAAACACCATGGACAGAAAACAGCAGGGGCAGCATGCATGGATGCCTATGAGGCTGCCTAATCCCACCATTACCCCAAATTCTCAGGCAACAGCCCGGTGGTTACCCTCATGGCAATTGTGCTCACCCAGACCAACGACGTAAATTGTTTAGAGAGAGGGCCTGTAGGTGGACCCTCCGGAAAAAAATTGTTCAGAGAGAGGGGCTGCTAGGTGGACCTGCGGGAAAAAATCTGGTTAGAGGAGAGGGCCTGTAGGGTGGGACCTCCGGAAAATTGTTTAGGAGAGAGGGCCTGTAGGTAGACCTCCGGAAAAATTGTTAGAGAGAGCGGCCTGGTAGGGTGGACCTCTGGAAAAATTGTTAGAGAGAAGTGGCCTGGAAGGTGCGACCTCTGTAAAAATATGTGATTAAAAGAGTGCCAGTTGGGACCTCTAAAATATGGCGTTTTTTGGGTCAGCGTTAGGCAAAGACGACAAGGAGGAGGAGGAGGAGTAGGAGGAGTAGAGAAGAGGAAATCGGATACATAAGTAATGTTAATCTTTAGCTGCTTTCCCCCGGAGGAGATTTGAATTCCGCGTGAAATCCAGGCTTTGTTCATTTAATAAGCGTCAGCCTGTCAGCGCTGACAGTTGACAGGCGTGTACGCTTATCGGTGATGACGCCACCAGCTCTGCACTGAATACCTGCTCTGACAGCACGCTAGCGGCAGGGCAGGCCAGCACCTCCAAGGTGTACAGCGCCAGTTCAGGCCACGTATCCAGCTTTGAAACCTAGTAGTTGTATGGAGCAGAGTGATCGGTCCGGACGTTGGTATGGTCAGCTAGTACTCCCATCTTTCTGTACAGCTCCCCCCTACTCTGCCTAGACTGGGGACAGGTGACAGTGTCTTGCTGGGGTGACATAAACTGGCAAGGCCTTGGAGAGCGTTCCCCTGCCAGTGCTGGACAAGCTGCCTGCTCGGCCTCCTCTCCCCGCTACTTGGCCCACAGAACCATGCCCTCTGCCGCTAGCGGCGTCAGATGGGAAGGATTGTTTCAGCTTGTGCACCAGGGCCTGTTGATATTGATTCACTCTCATACTCCTTTCCTCTACAGGGATGAGAGTGGAAAGGTTCTGCTTGTACCATGGGTCCAGGAGAGTGAACACCCAGTAATTGGTGTTTGAAAAAATGCTTCTAACGCGAGGGTCACCCCGATAGGCAGCCTAACATGAAGTCTGCCATGTGCGCCAGAGTCCCAACACGCAAGAATTCCCTCTCCTCACTGGCCTGACTCTCCATTTCCTCCTCCTCCTCCTCCAAGTCCTCCTCTTCAGCCCATACACGCTCAAGAGTTAAGGACTGAGCACTGGTACCTCTTCTGTCTCGCCGACATTCTCCTCCTCTTCCTCCTCATCCTC
>ONZH01022772.1:0-46328 GCA_900303285.1 Rhinella marina
TTGTGAATTAAAAAATTTTAAATTTGTGTTGTAATTAGAGATGAGCGAGCACTAAAATGCTTGGGTGCTCGTTATTCGAGACAAACTTTTCCCGATGCTTGGGTGCTCGTTTCGAGTAACGAACCCCATTGAAGTCAATGGGAGACTCAAGCATTTTGCACGGGACCAAGGCTCTGCCTAGGGAAGGCTGGTGAAAACCTGGAAACCTCAGAAAATGATGAAACACCACGGAAATGGACAGGAAACAGCAGGGGCAGCATGCATGGATGCCTCTGAGGCTGCCTAATCCCACCATTACCCCAAATTCTCAGGCAACAGCCTGGTGGTTAAACCTCATGGCAATTGTGCTCACCCAGACCAAGAAAGGCGAGGCACATACCCATCACATGTTAGGGAAGCACCCCAACTAGGTGCAAAGAAAAATTGTTTAGAGAGAGGGCCTGAGGTGGACCTCCGGAAAAATTGTTTAGAAGAGGGCCTGTAGGTGGACCTCCGGAAAAATTGTTTGGAGAGAGGGCCTGTAGGTGGACCTCCGGAAAAATTGTTTGGAGAGAGGACCTGTAGGGGCCCTCCGGAAAAATTGTTTAGAGAGAAGCCTGTAGTGGACCTCCGGAAAAATTGGTTTGAAGAGAGGGCCTGTAGGGGGCCCTTCCTGAAAAAATTGTGGTAAAGAGTGCCAGTTGACCTGCTAAAAAATGGCATTTTTTTGGTCAGCGTTAGGCAAAGACGACAAGGAGGAGGAGGAGTAGGAGGAGTAGAGAAGAGGAATCGGATACATAAGTAATGTTAATCTTTAGCTGCTTTCCCCCGGAGGAGATTTGAATTCCGGTGAAATCCAGGCTTTGTTCATTTTAATAAGCGTCAGCCTGTCAGCGCTGTCAGTTGACAGGCGTGTACACTTATCGGTGATGATACCACCAGCTGCACTGAATACCTGCTCTGACAACACGCTAGCGCAGGGCAGGCCAGCACCTCCAAGGCGTACAGCGCCATTTCAGGCACGTGTCCAGCTTTGAAACCCAGTAGTTGTATGGAGCAGAGTGATCGGTCCGGACGTTGGTATGGTCAGCTAGGTACTCCCTCACCATCTTTCTGTACAGCTCCCCCCTACTCTGCCTAGACTGGGGACAGGTGACAGTGTCTTGCTGGGGTGACATAAAATTGGCAAAGGCCTTGGAGAGCGTCCCCCTGCCAGTGCTGGACAAGCAGCCTGCTCGCCTCCTCTCCCCCGCTACTTGGCCCACAGAACCATGCCCTCTGCCGCTAGCGGCATCAGATGGGAAGGATTGTTTCAGCTTGTGCACCAGGGCCTGTTGATATTGATTCACTCTCATACTCCTTTCCTCTACAGGGATGAGAGTGGAAAGGTTCTGCTTGTACCGTGGGTCCAGGAGAGTGAACACCCAGTAATCGGTGTTTGAAAAAATGCTTCTAACGCGAGGGTCACGGGATAGGCAGCCTAACATGTAGTCTGCCATGTGCGCCAGAGTCCCAACACGCAAGAATTCCCTCTCCTCACTGGCCTGACTCTCCATTTCCTCCTCCTCCTCCAAGTCCTCCTCTTCAGCCCATACACGCTCAAGAGTTAAGAAGGACTGAGCACTGGTACCCTCTTCTGTCTCGCCGACATTCTCCTCCTCTTCCTCCTCATCCTCATCCCCCTCGTCTGATACGCGCTGAGAAACAGACCGGAGGGTGCTCTGGCTATCAAGCGACGTATCTTCCTCCACCGTCTCTTGTGACAAGCGCAAAGCATCCGACTTCATGCTGAGCAGTGAGTTTTTCAACAGGCAAAGCAGCGGGATGGTGAGGCTGATAATAGCGGCATCGCTGATGACCATCTGTGTTGACTCCTCAAAGTTGCTCAACACCTGGCAGATATAAGACATCCACGTCCACTCCTCATTGTAGACTTGAGGAATCTGAGTGACCTGACTACCAGTTCTGGTGGAAGTTGACATCTAGCAGTCTACAATCGCTCTGCGCTGCTGGTAAACTCTGGATAACATGTTTAATGTCGAATTCCATCTTGTGGGCACGTCGCACAACAGTCGGTGAGCGGGCAGTTGTAGGCGGCGCTGCGCTGCCCTGAGAATTGCAGCATCTGTGGTCGACTTGCGGAAATGCGCACAGATGCGGCGCACCTTGGTGAGCAAATCAGACAGATTGGGGTATGTCTTGAGGAACCGCTGAACTATTAGATTGAACACGTGGGCCAGGCATGGCACATGTGTGAGTCTGCCGAGTTGCAGAGCCGCCACCAGGTTACGCCCGTTGTCACACACAACCATGCCTGGCTTGAGGTTCAGCGGTGCCAGCCACAGATCGGTCTGCGCCGTGATGCCCTGTAACAGCTCTTGGGCGGTGTGCCTTTTGTCACCTAAGCTCAGCAGTTTGAGCACCGCCTGCTGGCGCTTACCCACGGCACTGCTGCTGTGCTAGAGCTACCGACTGAAGGCGCCATGCCCACGGATGGTAATTCGGAGGAGGAGGTGGAGGAGGAGGAGGGGTCGGAGGAGGAGGCATAGTACGTCTGAGAGACCATGACCGAGGTAGGCCCCGCAATCCTCGGTGTGGGCAGTACATGAGCGGCCCCAGGGTCAGTCTCGGTCCCAGCCTCCACCAAGTTAACCCAATGTGCCGTCAGTGATATATAGTGTCCCTGCCCGGCAGCACTTGTCCACGTGTCCGTGGTTAGGTGGACCTTCTCAGAAACAGCGTTGGTCAGGGCACGGATGATGTTCTGTGACACGTGCTGGTGTAGGGCTGGGATGGCACATCGGGAAAAATAGTGGCGGCTGGGGATCGAATAACGAGGGGCAGCCACCGCCATGAGATTGCAAAAGGCCTCGGTCTCTACCAGCCTATAGGGCAGCATCTCCAGGCTCAGCAATTTGGAGATGTGGACGTTGAGGGCTTGGGCATGTGGGTGGGTGGAACTGTATTTCCTCTTGCGCTCCAGCGTCTGCTGTAAAGACAGCTGAACGCTGCGCTGGGACACATTGGTGGACGCTGTGGAGGATCGTGGAGGCGAAGGTGTGGTTTTCCGGCGGGAGGCGCTAGTGCCGGGGTCCTGGGCAGGGGGTTGATTAGCAGAGGCAGCGAGTGACACAGGGGAAGGAGCAGTGGTGTGACCCGCAGGAGGTGAACGGCCTTGTTCCATTGAGTGGGGTGTTTAGCACTCATATGCCTGCGCATGCTGGTGGTGGTTAGGCTAGTAGTGGTGGCACCCCTGCTGATCCTGGTGTGGCACAGGTTGCACACCACAGTCCGTCGGTCATCCTCACTTTCTTTAAAGAACCTCCAGACTTGCGAACATCTAGGCCTCACCACGGTAGCTTCACTACGTGAAACAGTTGCTGCTGATGCATCAGCTCTGGCCCTGCTTCTGCCTCTGGCCACACCACTGCCTCTTCCAACCTGTTCTGGTGCAGCACTCGCCTCCGCCTCAGAAGCACTGTCTTCACTCGGCTTATCAACCCAGCTTGGGTCAGTCACCTCGTCATCCTCCGATTCCTCAGTCTGCTCCCCTCTCGGACTTCCTGCCCTGACAACAACTTCACCACTGTCTGACAACCGTGTCTCCTCATCGTCCGACACCTCTTTACACACTTCTTCCACTAAGTCAACATTGTCATCATCATCATCACCCACAGACTGCGACAGTTGGAAAACTTGGGCATCGGGAAAGAGGTCAGCAGCAACCTGAGAAGTGGTTTGTGACTCTGGGAAGGGTCCAGAAAACAGTTCCTCAGAGTATGCCGGATCGCATTCCAAATTTTCCTGGGAGGGGGCAGACTGGGGGGAAGGAGGTTGAGGTGAGGAGCCAGAGGAGTGCTCCCTTGGGTAACGTGGGTGGACTGCGTGGAAGACTGACTGGTGGACAAATTACTTGAAGCATTGTCCGCAATCCACGACATCAGCTGTTCGCACTGTTGTGGTTTCAACAGTCCTCTACCACGTGTCCCTGTAAGTTGAGACATGAAGCTAGGGAGTGTAGCTCTGCGGCGTTCCCCTGCTCCCTCATCAGCAGGTACTGTCTCACCCTGCCCAGGACCACGGCCTCTGCCCCCTGCAGTAATTGAATGCCCACGCCCACGCCCTCGTCCTCGACCCTTAGCCCTGGGGTTCAACATTTTCTGTATATAAGTGTATTATATAAAAAAAATAAATAAATGGGCCTGCTGTACTGAAACCCACAAACTTGTTCAATCTGAACAAGAAAATATATAGGTGGATAAGTTAGAGCAAAATTATGTATGTTATTACGTACCGTGCAGTATGGAGCAATTACACTGAAACTATTAGATTAGGCAGACTTGGTCTGCTTAAGTGCAACCCAGACAAATGTCGCACAGAGATTTCTGTAATGTAGCTGTATCAGTGACAGCAAAAGACCTTTTTTAATTACGTGACTTACAGTATAGGTCATCTGGACAGAAAATACGGATTGTGGTTTGTATATAGGTGGATAAGTTAGAGCAAAATTACGTATGTTATTACGTACCGTGCAGTATGGAGCAATTACACTGAAACTATTAGATTAGGCAGACTTGGTCTGCTTAATTGCAACCCAGACAAATGTCGCACAGAGATTTTTGTAATGTAGCTGTCTCAGTGAGAGCAAAAGACCTTTTTTACTGATGTGACGTACAGAATGTGTCACCTGGACAGAAAATACGGATTGTGGTGACTGAACAGCTGAACTGTGACACACAGAATGGTTCCACACAGCTGTATGAAATGGATTTGTATCACTGAGATAAAACAACAAAAAAAACCTATTTTTTTACATATTTTTTTTTTATATATATATTTTTTTTGACGTGAAGAAACTATCAGAGAGCAAACTCAGCCCCTGCTGACTGTGGCTATTTTGACTGCAACCCAGACAAATGTCGCACAGAGATTTTTGTAATGTAGCTGTCTCAGTGAGAGCAAAAGACCTTTTTTACTGATGTGACGTACAGAATGTGTCACCTAGACAGAAAATACGGATTGTGCTTTGTATATAGGTGGATAAGTTAGAGCTAAATTACGTATGTTATTATGTACCGTGCAGTATGGAGCAATTACACAGAAACTATTAGATTAGGCAGACTTGGTCTGCTTAATTGCAACCCAGACAAATGTCGCACAGAGATTTTTGTAATGTAGCTGTATAAGTGAGAGCAAAAGACCTTTTTTAATGACGTGACATACAGAATGGGTCACCTGGACAGAAAATACGGATTGTGGTGACTGAACAGCTGAACTGTGACACACAGAATGGTTCCACACAGCTGTATGAAATGGATTTGTATCACTGAGATAAAACAACAAAAAAACTATTTTTTTATATATATTTTTTTTTATATATTTTTTTATATATATATATTTTTTTAACGTGACGTGCAGAAACTATCAGAGAGCAAACTCAGCCTATGCTGACTGTGGCTATTTTGACTGCAACCCAGACAAATGTCGCACAGAGATTTTTGTAATGTAGCTGTATCAGTGAAAGCAAAAGACCGTATTTGATTACGTGACGTACAGTATGGGTCACCTGGACAGAAAATACGGATTGTGGTTTGTGGTGAGTGGACAGCTGAACTGTGACACACAGAATGGTTCCACACTGCTGTATGAAATGGATTTGTATCACTGAGATAAAACAATAAAAAAAGGGTTATATATTGCGATAGCTGCACTACTAGTGCCAGCCAGCCCAGCCAGGAGACAAAAAAAATGTCTTGTAGCCCTTAGAAGGGCTGTTGGGTTCTTTTAAGATCACTCCTGCCTAACAGAGAACTAAATCCAGGTCCTAACACTCTCCCTGAAACGCAGCAGCTCTGTCCCTAACGACATCCAGACAGCCTCTGAGCCGAGCACCGCGGGCAGTCACTAGTATATTCCAGGGTCACCTGATCAGGCCTGCCAACCCCTGCTATTGACATGTAAGGGCCCCACGTGATGCTGGGTGTACCGCAGAGTCTCCTGGTTTGTGATTGGCTGAGTTTATAGGCGCCAAAAATTCAAAATGCGGAAGATGCCATTTCCTCGAGCATGGCGAGATACTCGTCCGAGCAGCGAGCACTTGCGAGTACCGTAATACTCGAACGAGCACCAAGCTCGGACGAGCATGCTCGCTCATCTCTAGTTGTAATCCCTTTTAATAGTACAATGCTAATAATACAAACATAAAGTGACCATGTCTGAATAAGAATGTATTTGGCAACAAAAAAAAAGAATAAAAACTAAAATAAAAATATTATTTACTAAATAAGTAGTATGAGTAATATTTAAGAGATTTATCAAGTAGCAGTGAGCATCAGTAGAGCTTAGGGAGAGGTAAACTGAATACAAAATGGGTGTCAAGAGTCAAGGGTTTACACAGCATGAACTACTGAAATATCGCTAGGGGTAAATACAGTAGTAATAAAAGAAATTAACCCAAAAAAAGAGGAAAAGCTATCATAAAATCTCACAGTCGCTGTGTTAACTGTAAAGTTAATAAAATATGATGTATTATGTGCAGGGTTATTTCCCTACTGTATTGCTTTTTAGATCTAAAGCTTTCATTTCATTTTAGAGCCCTTCTGTGAATTGCAAGGAGATGTTGTCTGCTTGTGCAGGGCTGCAGGGTAATGTACTGCGCAGTGCAGTTGCTGTCTGATAGAGGTTCTGACCATTCCTTTCCTTTGAGAGGTAGAATTCATTGTTATTAATGAGGATAATGCATGCATTAACCGTACTAATCATAGCAAAACTATTCAATTATAAAACATATCACAATAATACACTGGGCACATTAATCATTTCAAGATTACGTGCAAGGGTTCAGGTGCTTCCAGCAGGAAGCTCTGCTCTTGTGTTCTGTGGCCACAGTAAGCCATCATAGGGCTATGTCGTTAATCCTTCCAGTATACTCAAGATGGCTAAACACCTAAAATAAGCCAACAGCTGCGTACCACAACTCACACTTCAACATAAAAATATATAAAGACAGAGCCCTTCCTCAGATATCATCTCTAGATGGAGTGATTGTCCCAAACACAAAGGGATTAAGGGTTTTTAGCTTTTTCTGTGAACAGGCATAACAGCTACATGTTTGGAAGTTGGGGCACTGCATTGGTAGGAGAAGTTGCCCCAAGACCAAGACCGGGCAGTTTCAGCATAAGGATATATTTCCAGAACACAAAGAGCTTTAGGACACTGCACTAGCACATATTGTCACAAATTAAGTGCAGCTCTGAGCTCAACCCCACCACTGACCCTGCCTACTTGCTCGGCCTGTCCTAGGCAACGGCGTACAACTGGACAGCAGTCCCTAGCCTAGGTACGTGCTGGGGTATACAGGGAGGGGAACAATGGGAGAAAACAATAGACAAAAGACAGAACACACAAAATGAGAATGTCGCCAATCCGAGGTCAAACCAGGAAGTCACGTCAATACCAGGGGAACAAACAAGAGCAGAGTCAAAACATAATCCGTGGTTAGAAGCCAAGAAGTAACACAGTACAAGGGGATGAGAAGAGGACGAGGTCAAGTTCAAAAGCCGAAGTCAAACACAATAATCGCAGCAGTAATTCAAAACGCAGGTGACGGAAGAAGACCAATCACAGGCAACCTGTGGCCAGCAGGCTGCCTGTTAAATAGGCCCCCAGGTGGGTCATGTGACGTGTCCAGCGTCACATGACCCCAATACTGATTCACCACAGGTGAGCGTCGCCTATCCACGCCCGCGCTCACCTGCCCTGCCTGTACGTCACTAGGGGTACGCAACTAAGGAGCAGGCGTACGCTGGGAAGCGTACCCTGCCGGGTACGCCCCTCCCCCTGTACACAAGTAGGGAGCGGGCGTATGCTGGGAAAGGCCCTCCACTACAGCGCCATCACTCCTATCCCCTCCTGTACAGTATAACACATGACCGCTGTAGCCAATCATTGGTCTCAGCTGTATACAGCACAAGACCGCAAAGACAGTGATTGGCTGCAGAGGTAAAGTGCAGTATACGGGTCCTGTCACCTCTGCAGTTATGAAAACAAAACCCACTGGGGAAGATCATAGTAGTGGTACTGAAATAGAAGGTTTCGGAGTGGTGATAACTTTTTAAAATTATTTTAAAACCATCCTGTGCCCAAAAATAATTTTTTAAGTAGCAAAGCCTCTTTAGGCTTTGGGTCCCTTGTTGTCGTGGATTGCAGGTACTGTTCACCCCAGCTTCGACCACTCTTTTTTCCTCTGGGCACTGTAAGCACCAGATGCCTATAACCAGGGGTAGGATTCAAATTTTTAACAACAGGTTTCCTACTCAACGGCGGACACGCGGCGTCACAACACGTGTTTACATATATATGCACCATATCCATGGTACACATTCTTAAATACACCATATATACACATACCACAAAACTTTTAAAAAGCCTAAGGAGCTAAACTACCAGCGCTGCAAGTTTTTGTAAAGTGCTGGCCCACACCTCTAACTCCACCCAATGTCTATCTGTACATGTTCCAACCCTGCCTAGTCTCCACTGTAAACCCCCCCCCCACACACACACATAGTAGTTATGCCAGATTTGGGATGGTTGGGAGGTATGCATACATAAACAGACTATATAGACAGTACACTCACATAATCACATATAAGATATACACCATACAGTATATAAATTACACCTAGGCTACACTTTAGATTTACCTGCTCCATATACATTTTATACACATTTGTACCTAGCACTACAGACATATTTGCATACAGATTATATTCAGTGCTATCCAGCGCCTCCTACCTCTTACTTCCAGTGACTTCTCCTCGTTCTGCAGACGTTCTCTTTTCTCATCTTCTCCTTTCAGATCAGGCATCTCTCTTCTCTGCAGTTTGAGAAAAAGACATCTTAGATTCCTACTTTTCCATCATCCTCCCACCTTCTGGACAACTTATCCTGCCACCTTCAATACTTAAAATGAGCACCAGTACAAAGAATGTCCCTTATAATGTGTACCAGTACAAACAAAATCCCCCTCTTAGTGCCCCCAGTTGAGCTAATGTCCCCATAGTGCCCCCATAATGCGTGCAAGTATAAAATAGCCCTATATAATGCCCTTAGTAAATGCCCACATAGTGCTTCTCTCCTCTTCCCGACAGTGCCCCCATAATGTGCCAGTATAAATGTCCCTTCTTAGTGCCCCCATAATGTGCCTATATAATATGCCCCCATAGTGTTCTTCCCCCCTCCAACACCATAGTGTCCCCATCATGTGCCAGTGGAAATGCCACCAGATGTGCCCATTTAAATGTCCCCAGAAGATGCCCCTATAGTGTTCCCCATAATGTGCCAGTAATGCCCCAATGATGTGCCAGCAATGCCCCCAATAGATGCCCCGCATAGTGTTCCCCATGATGTGCCAGTAGTGCCCCCAGTAGATGCCCCCACAGTGTTCCCCATGTGCCAGCAATGCCCCCGGTAGATGCCTCCAATAGTGTTCCCCAGGATGTGCCGGCAATGCCCCATAGTATCCTCCATGATGCACCAGAAATGCCCCCCAGTAGATTCCACCATTATTCATTATAACTAATGAAAGGTATTTGGGAATATATTTATAATAAAGTAATATTTAGGTAGTTTCACCATATGCCAGCAATGCCCCCAGTAGATGCCCCCCATAGTGTCCCCAAGGATGTTCCAGCAATGCCCCATAGTATCCTCCATGATGCACCAGTAATGCCCCCAGTAGATGCCCCCCATAGTGTCCCAAGGATGTGCCAGTTGACCCCCATGTGCCAGCAAAGCCCCCAGTAGATGCCCCATAGTGGCCCCCATGTGCCAGCAATGACCCCAGTAGATGCCCCCCATGCCCCCAGTAGATTCCTCCCATAGTGTCCCTAAGGATGTGCCAATAGATGCCACCATAGTGTCCCCCATGTGCCAGAAATGCCCCCATATGCCAGCAATGCCCCAGGTAGATGCCCCCATAGTGGCCCCCATATACCAGCAATGCCCTCTATAGTGTCCCCAAGGATGTGCCAGTAGATGCCCCCATATTGTCTTCCATGTGCCAGCAATGCCCCCAGTTGATGCTCATATAGTGTCTCCCATGTGCCAGCACTGCCCCAGCACGCCATAGAAAAAAAAAACAATTATACTTACCTCCATGCTGTCAGCGATGCGATGCAGGCCTCTTGCGGCCTGTGTCCCGCGCAGCACCAAGCCCGGCTCAGGCGGACGCGATAACGTCATCGCGCGGCAGAGGCGGCAGCCTATCAGAGGAACAGGAGAGGGAGAGGCCTCTCCCTGCTGCAGTGCTCATCTGTATCACCGTCCTGACGGCGGCGATACACATGAATGTAGGGAGATGAGCACTTCCACAATGAAAGAGCTCATCTCCTGCTGCCGCACCGGATCGGGATTCAGCTGGTAGCCCGGTTCTCCGATCCAGCTGTAATTTTAACAACCGGATCTGGAGAACCAGAGGGAACCAGCTGAATCCCATGCCTGCCTATAACACAGCAAATGCAATCTGCTTACAATTTCTGTATTGTCCTCCTTATGTGTGAGGGAGGTATAAGATGAAAGGCAGCTAAACTCCCTCCTGACTACACAGGAGTAAATCCAACTTCAAATTTTATGGCAAGGATAGGGTGAAATTGCTATAGTGAATGAGCATACCGTATGGCAATATGCTATAACAAATCTTCTAATAAAGCTGAGTGTATGTATGTATGTCCGCTAAAGGAATTCGCACTGTCGCAGCTACAATCATGAAATTTGGCACACAGGTACATCAGATGTCCGGGAAGGTTTTAGAATGGGTCTCAGCTCTCTAGGACGTACCGTTCCTGAGATATTCCCAAAAAATGCATTAGCCAATAGAAGCCTGGTCACGTGACCCTTATCAGCCAATAGAAGCTCGAAGGCTGTTACATACACACAGCTTCACACCAGGTTTCCATAACAACTCAGCCAGTTTTTTTCACTGCTGTGGGTCTGCTTTAAAGGGGCAGAGCGCTGTGGATGACACTGTTAAAGGGGTATTCCGGTTACCATAAATATACCTTATGTTTTAGACTAATTCATCATCAGTCATTACCTAATATAATGTAAATTTCACATTTTTACCATTCAGTAGTAATAAAAGGACTGTTATTCTCGCTGCAGCTCATGCTCAGACTGCACAGTGCTGCTGTCTGAAAGTGAGCTGTTCAAAAGGACATCCCTGTATCTGTCCAGGCCCTGCGCTGGACAGAGGACAGGGAGTCTGAAAGCTGGACTGTCCGGCCTAAAACTGGACCTCTGGCCACCCTAGGGGCAGGCTGCTGTTGGGGTGGCTAGACGTCCGGTTTTAGGCTGGACAGTCCAGTTTTCTGGCTCCCTGTCCTCCGTCTTGTGCAGTGCCTGGATGGACACAGGGATGTCAACCCTTTCAGTAGCTCACGCTCAGACAGCAGCATTGTGCTAAGCATGAGCTGCAGCAACTCACTGAGGCTTCTCTCACCCCCAGTCAGTCACTGAAGCCCGCAGACATGGCTCCCTGTGGCTGACTGAGGGGGAGAGAAGCACCTGGCTGTTCCTATCTCACCTTCAGGTCTGGAACTTCTTCTCCTCTGTGTCTTCACGGAGCCGGGGTGTGTGGCTTTATGTTTAGGGGTGTGGCTTTACGGGGACTAGGTGCATGACTTAACATTTGGGGGCAGGGTTGGTGAGGTCCGGCTTTCAGGGTTGAAGCCAGGGGCCACCCTAGCTGCTGTGGAGGTCACAGTTAAAGGGGAGGGCGCTGTGGATGTTACTGTTAAGGGGGCAGTGTCACGGGGGAGACAAGGGAAGGTGCGCCCTGTACTGAATACCCCCCCCCGTTCTCTCCCTGCCTGCTTGCCTCAGTCGGCCCTAGGCGGCCGCGGACAACCACGGTGACGGTCCCTGCTCTGTATAAGTGCACAGGGAGGAACAGGGAACAATTGGAGAGACAAACACAGACGAAACAAACACAATATAGAATAGTCAGCAAGCCGGGTCATGCACAGGAGATAACGTCAATACCGGGGGTGAAGCAAAGAGAGGTCGAAGTCCAAAGTCCAAGGTCAGGGTCAAACAGCAATCAAACACAAGGTCGCACAAGCACTGATCAAAGTAGTAACGCTAATCACAGGCAATTAGGGAGGACAACTAGTGGCTTTAAATAGCCCTCCACTGGGTCATGTGACGGGGCCAGCGTCACATGACCTCATTTGCATACCAAGCGCTGGCCAAATGTGACCAGCGCTCAAATATGCACCAAATTTGGTCATGTGGCGTGGCCAGCGCCACATGACCCAAAACCAGGTATATAATAAATGTTCTGAGCGCTGGTTGCCCAGACCAGCGCTCAGATGTCCCTGCCTGCTCGTTTACTAGGGGGGCGGGGAGGACGCCGGACGCGCTGTATCAGTGCGCGTGCCGGACCCTCTCCTGTGAGTGTCGTCATGGAGACGAGGACGCATCCTGCGTCCTCGCTCCGGCGCACTCCTGGGAGACCGGCGGCACGGCAGAGGGGAAGCGCGCCGCCGGCTCCCCGTTACAGGCAGGCTGCTGTGGAGGTCACTGTTAAAGGGGCGGGCACTGTGGAGGTCACTGTTAAAGGGGCAGCAGGGTACTGTGAGGTCACTGTTAAGGGAGCGGGGTACTGTGAGGTCTGTCAAGGGGGCCAGGAATGGTGGAGGTCAGTTAAGGCGACTGTAACCTATGGTCAGTATTAAGGGGTGGGTGCTGTAGAGTTCACTGTTAAGGGAGCGGGCCCCTGTGGAACTCACTGTTAAAGGGGCAGACTGCTGTGAAGGTCAAAGTTAAGGGGGTGGGCTGCTGTGGAGGTTCCATTTTAAGGAGATGAGGCACTGTGGGGGGGGAGGGGTCATTGTTAAAGGGGTTCTCCATGAATTACGAAAATGAAACTACCTAAATATTACTTTATTATAAATATATTCTCAAATACCTTTCATTAGTTATAATGACTCATTTTGTCTGGGGAGCAATCATCAGGGGAAATAAAATGCCTGCCATCCTACCAGTACACACAAAACCTGTCCTAATCACACAGCAGGACACAACCACATCCCCACCTCCTCTTTGTATTTCATGTCTCCTCATGAACTCTATTCCTACAGAGATTCAGCTAAAGATCATATTCAACTGTAATCAGGATCATAACCCCTGACAAGCAGAGAGGAGGATGAGGCAGCTCTTTACCTCAGTGTTGTGAAGTAACTTCTGTGTGTCCTTCTGTGTGATTAGGACAGGTTTTGTGTGTACTAATAGGACGGCGGACATTTTATTTTCCCTGATGATTGCTCCCCAGACAAAACGAGCCGTTATAACTAATGAAAGGTACTTAGGAATTTAGTTATAATAATATAGTAATATTTACATATTTTCATTTTCTTAATTCCTGGAGAACCCCTTTAAGGAGTCGGGGTGCTGTAGAGGTCACTCTCAATATCTTTTAACAGCACACACAAACATTAAATGAAATAGATGAAATATACCCGGGCGAAGCCGGGTCCTTCAACTAGTTACAGTATAAAGCTATGCAAACATAAAAGTGCATGAACACAGGATACATTCAGTCCAGTTTATCAATATGTCAGAACATATAATCCTGAAATGCTAACTAAGCCTAGTTTCACACTAGCGCTTTTGGACTCGGGAGGCTGTTCCGATAGGTAACTGCTTGCCATTTCTTTCTGCATTCCGGCATTACCAAAAGCTACCGCTTTGCTGTCCAGCCCCATTAACAATAATGGGAACCGGCAGAGATGCGGCCACAACTCAGCAAATATGCCGAGAATTGGCCGGACGAAAACCATTGCACACAGCGATTTTCGTTTGGCTGATTCTCGCCATGTTTGCCAGGTTGCGGCTGGATCTCTGCAGATCCCCATTATAGTTAATGAGGCCAGCAGGTATCAGGTAGCGTCTGGCAATGCCGGATCCAGACACCTCTGGCAGGGAGCAGCTAGTTTCACACTGCCGGATATGTCTAACGCCAGTGTGAAACTAGCTTAACAGTATGAACATATCAGCGCTGTGTGTACAGTAATGGGGAAGGCAGGGACAGTGAAAAGCTATCCCTGCCTTCTCTATGGGGAGCCCTGCTGTCACACAGCTACCCAATTAGTGTTCAGTTGCGGTTCTTGCACAGTCAATTTAAAATGTCCATGCAGAGATATGTGCCAACAGCCCAGACAAATATAGTCAATGGGTGGTCCGCAAGGGTTTAAAGTCCCACAAACCCACTATACCAGAAGGACCCACCCATCAATCAGCATGCACAACACATAACTGTTTGTTCCTGTTCAAGATAAACATGTCATATTCTCATTATTAACGTGTAGTCATTCTATCACATTATTGCTCATAGAAAACTGTCTAAATGTAAGACAGCTAGGAAGCTGTCTTACATTTAGAAGCAGAGGAGGATCCGCCGAAGTTATGTAGAGGCCGGCGCCGGCGGATCCACCACCAGTGCAAGGCTTTCTTAAGACTAGCATCTAAAACACCGGTCTTAATAAATGCGTCCCTTTGTCTGTAAATTGACTCCAGTTATAACAAAAAAGTCTAGCATCTGTAGTGGCCTGTGAATGGACCTCATGGGAACTAGAGGAATGTCCTGTGGGTCACACCTCTGGGATAAAAGTCATTGGAATTATACCTAAACACATCTTAACTGTGTGAAAACTGTTTCCATGTTCCATGTTTTTCATGTTTCTTTTGCTGACTTCTCTGGTGCCATTGCAGATGAATGTGTATTTAATAGCTTGGAGAGTGATAACTACAACCGAGGCAGATCTTATATTATTAAGTTGTGTAATTCACAATCCATGTGGATTTGTCTGTATCCATGAAGTCACTATAGGATTAAAACAAATGGATAAGGTTAGAGGAGCAAGTAATTAGAATTAACAGTGGAAAATCACAAGGTAGTACATAGTTTATAGTCTCATGTATCTTCTAATACTAAATTGTAACCATGAAAATGCATTTAAACCATTTAACCCCATTATGTCCAACCACCACACCAACTTTTTGGGCAGTTAAAAGAGTGATGCTTATGGTTTATTGTGTCGAAGATCCATTTTCCTACATATGTATACACGTCAATAGTTTTCTTTTTCACAATAGTGCAAAATTATCTGTATATAAAAATTTCTAAAATTCAAATAGCATCAAATAATGAAATAATATATAGATGAAACCAAACACTTTCTGGACTAATATTATAAATGTAATAATGCAAACCTATACCTCAGATCCAAAAGAGGGACATTTAAGGAACAAAAAGAGACAGTCTTGGGTTTAAAAGTAGGGACTGTCCCTCACTCTTGTGAGGTCTGCATACATGTACAACACTTGGTCCAGGGCTTCAATCTGGAGTGGCGTACATGTATGCTGCAAGCAGGGGCGTAGTTAAAGGCTCATGGGCCCTGGTGAAAGCGTTCATCTTGGGCCCCCCTTTCCTTAGTGCTCTGTGTGTCTTCTTAGGCAACAAAAGGGTCTTTGGGCCCCCTCAAGCTCTGGGCCCGGTAGCAACTGCTACCTCTGCACCCCCTATAGCTACGCCCCTGTGCAAGATTAAAGCTCCTGCAATTACAGGAGCAGGTAGGGCCATTGGCTGTCACAGTGAACAGAGAAAGCAACTATGCCACCTCCTCTACTGGACCAGGATATTACAAGATCACCGGGTTTCTCACACATACAAGAGCTGCAGGGTGTTAGCAGACCCTGATCGACTCTAGGCTATGTAAAATGCCCTCACAGTGGTTGTTTTCATCTGTAGCTGGGGCTTCTTTGGATGATCTTTTAATGTTCCCCCAAAAAAAGTAAAAAATATAAATAATTAATAAATAAAAGTGCCCAAGCCAACTGAAAACCTCTTTATCACCCCTTTTATGCAAAATTATACATATTATATATCAGAATGACTGGCACAAAAATATGTTTAAAATAAAAACATTTAAACAATAAGTAATTTTCTGATGACTCATTCCCTTTAAGACAGTATACGTGACAAACCTTGTTTTAAAAGTTTGTTTTATATAACCAAACTGAAAAAAAAATGTTTCTTTCATAGATGCATTTACTAAAAAAACTGAAAATGTGCCTGGTCAGGAAGGGGGCAAATAGCCTGGTGGCAGTGGCGTAACTACAGGGGAAGCAGGGGAAGCGGCTGCTTTGGGGATCGGGTCGGCTTTGTGTCAGTGAAGTTTTATAATTATTTGATACAGTTTTTCAGGCCAGGCCGGGCTCCTTCATATACAGTGCTGTGACATCATACCTTCTACATCATCCATCCATAATGCCACGGTGCTAGCACTCCCAACCTCCCCCCGGTCGTACACCCACCCGCCCAGGATTCGTCTTACAGTGAAAGACAGAACAGCCAAGCTGGTACAAGCTGGCAGCGTGCTGTTCCCAATAGGCCCGCCCACAAAGTTCCTTCTCACCACAGGAGAAGGGACTGGAGCGGCAGTTTGAGAAACAGCGCGCCAGGAAGAAGGAGCGGCACGGCAGCGGCACAGCAGCGCACAGTGACTGGACTTTTCAGGTATGTGAATCTGTGCCCGCTGCCTGTGCCCCCCTTGCCCTTGTCAGCGCAGCCCCTGACCCCTATGTGTGCCTCCCTACCAGAGCAGCCCCTGGCCCTTATCTGCGCCCCTCTCTGGGCCTTGTGACAGTAGTGTGACATATATAGTGTGACAGCACTGTATATGAAGGGGCCCGGCCTGGCCTGAAAAACTGTATTAAATCATCATAAAACTTCACTGACAAGCTGCCAGGCCCCTATCTGTGCCCCCCCTCTTGATCTGCACCTCCCTGGCCCCTGTCTGCGCCCCGGCCCTCATCTGTGCCCCCCTCCCCGGCCTTTGTCTTTGCCTCCCTGCCCCTTGTCTCTGCCCCCTTGGTTCCTGTGCGCGCCACCCTGGCCCTTGTCTGCGCTCTCCTCCCCGGCCCTTATCTGTGCCCCTTTTTCTGTGCCTCCCTGGGCCTTGTCTGTGCCCCCTTTGCCCCTGTGTGTGCCACTCTGGCCCTTTCAGTGCAGCTCCTGGCCCTTATCTGCGCCCCCTTGGGCTTTGTCTGTGCCCCCCTGGCCCTGGCCTGTGGCCCCCAGGCCACTGTCTGTGCCTCCCTGGCCCCTGTCTGCTCCCCTGGGTCCTGGCCCTTATCTGTGTACCCCCCCCCCTTGGTCTGCACGCCTGGGCCCTTATCTGTGCCCCACTCCCTCCCCCGTCCTTTGTATACGCCTCTCTGGCCCTTGTCTCTGCTGCCCCCTTGTCCCCTGTGTGCGCCACCCTGGGCCTTATCTGTGCACCTCTCCCCCCCGGACCTTGCTTGTGCCCCTGCCCCTTATCTGTGTGCCACCCTGGCCCTTTCAGTGCAGCCCCTGGCCATTATCTGTGCTCCCCGGGCCTTGTTTGCACCCCTCCCCCACAGCCCTTGTTTGCACGGGAGCACACAGCTTCATACAGCTTCATATAATGTATGATTATGAGACAGTAATCTTGCACGCAGCCCAACGCGCAGGAGGGGGGGCTTCGGGCCCTCGGGGGAAGGGGGGAGGGCCGTACAGAAATTTGCTGTGGGGCCCAGTCACTTCTAGCTACGCCCTTGCCAGCTGGCACATAAGTAACAATCGGAACACTTATAATTTGTACAATTTGTTTAGATATCTGTCTCTAGAAGGGTCCAGATTCTTTGCCCCCCGGAACTTTTCAACATTTTGCCACATTTCAGGCTTCAAACAAAAAGATATAACATTTTACATTTTTGGTGAAGAATCAACAACAAGTGGGTCACAATTGTGAAGTGGAACGAAATTTATTGGATCATTTAAACTTTTTTTGTGATAATAAAACTGAAAAGTTCATTATTCAACCCATTTACTTTCAGTTCAGAAGACTCACTCCAGAGGTTCATTGAGGATCTCTGAATGATCCAATGTTGTCCTAAATGACTGATGAAGATAAATAGAATCCACCTGTGAGTAATCAAGTCTCCGTATAAATGCACCTGCTCTGTGATAGTCTCAGGGTTCTGTTTAAAGCACAGAGAGCATCATGAAGACCAAGGAACACACCAAACAGGTCAGTGATACTGTTGTGGAGAAGTTTAAAGCCGGATTTGGATACCAAAAGATTTCCCAAGCTTTAAACATCCCAAGGAGCACTGTGCAAGCGATCATATTGAAATGGAAGGAGTATCAGACCACTGCAAATCTACCAAGACCCGGCCGTCCCTCTAAACTTTCATCTCAAACAGGGAGAAGACTGATCAGAAATGCAGCCAAGAGGCCCATGATCACTCTGGATGAACTGCAGAGATCTACAGCTGAGATGGGAGAGTCTGTCCATAGGACAACAATCAGTCGAACACTTCACAAATCTGGCCTTTATGGAAGAGTGGCAAGAAGAAAGCCATTTCTCAAAGATATCCATAAAAAGTCTCGTTTACAGTTTGCCACAAGCCACCTGGGAGACACAACCAAACATGTGGAAGAAGGTGTTCTTGTCAGATGAAACCAAAATTGAAATTTTTGCAAACAATGCAAAACGATATGTTTGGCATAAAAGCAACACAGCTCATCACCCTGAACACACCATCCCCACTGTCAAACATGGTGGTGGCAGCATCATGGTTTGGGCCTGCTTTTCATCAGCAGGGACAGGGAAGATGGTTAAAATTGATGGGAAGATGGAGGGAGACAAATACAGGACCATTCTGGATGAAAACCTGTTGGAGTCTGCAAAAGACCTGAGACTTGGACGGAGATTTATCTTCCAACAAGACAATGATCCCAAACATAAAGCAAAATCTACAATGGAATGGTTCAAAAATAAACATATCCAGGTCTTAGAATCAGGGCCGGGACTAGGGGTAGAGGTAAGTATTAGTGGTTTTTGGTTTTTTTTTTTTTTAATAGATGCCATATTATAGGGGGCACCTGCTGGGAATTTCTCACTGGCCCATTTACTGGGGCATTTCTTACTGGCACATTAAGGGGGCGGGGGGGTTGGCACCATGGGGGAGAGGAGCACTGTGGGGGCATCTGGGGGCCTTTTTTTGGGCACATTATGGGGGGTAATATAGGTGAGAGCTGGACTATGGGGCATCTGGTGGCACTATAGGGGCACTATTAGGGAGGGGAGCACTATGAGGGCTCTAAAGAGGCCTTTTTTGTTGGCACATTATGGGGGCACTATGGCATCTGGTGGCAATAAGGGGGCATTTTTTATAGGCACATGGGAGACACTATAGGTGTTAGGATGGCGCGCCGCGTGACAGCACAGTCCCGCCGTCTAGCGCGATCACATTGACCATTGCGGTTTTTCTGCTATAGTCTGTATTGTCTCTATGCTGAGATCTAGGGGTGTGGCTGGCTCCTAGACTCAGTTGAGTGACAGATGCAGTGTCCTATCCGTGGGAGTACTGGGCTGCGGGTCTTGTCCAATCAGGCTACACCCCTCCCTATATAAGGTTGTGAGTTTGACACGCCCGCTGCCTAGCACCAAAGCAATTGTATTGAGAGAGCTGGGAGCTGGCCTGTGTGTCTGCTAGCATCAAGTGGATGCTACTCCTCTTTCCTACTATCTGTCCCGGTAATGCCTCTGGTCGACTCTTAGACATTGGCGCATGGGGAGCCGGCCCCTCTGTTCTTCCGCCTGTCTCTTGTACTTAAGTTAGCCTTTTGTATTTAGGCAGCAGGAGTCTGTGTGGCTGTTGTGGTTGTGGCTCGTACTCTGGGCCTCTGGCCAGGGTCACAACACTACTTATAATTTAGTACCCAGTGTGTACGTCCCTGTTCACATTGATCAGGTTTTGTGTTGACTATTCTCTGTGGTGTTAACAGAGGAAGTCTGTTGCTAGTGGCAACGAGCGGGTCCAACACAGCTGCACCTGAGCTGTATTATCAGGTGTCCAGCGGGTCCTCGCTGCACCATATTATATTATTTTTTAATATAGTGTGGCAACCGTAACAGTGTGCTAGGCCCAGAACCCCGCTGTTATGGATCCCAAAGTGCACTTGTCGGCTGCAGTGGAAAACCTGAACGCTCGTCTAGCTACCCTCGAGCGTCAGGCCACGCAAACGCCAGCTGTTCTTTCTGTAAGCCCTGCCGATATAGCATTGGCAGTGGCCCAAGCAGTTTCACAAGTGTTAAAGGGGTTGTCCCACGAAAAATATTCTACAGTTTTCAAACCAGCCCCTGGATCTGAATACTTTTGTAATTGCATGTCATTAAAAATTTTGTATAACTACTGAGTTATTCAATAAAATGTATCTGTATAGGACCACTTAATTTCTTATTTCTTTGACCTATACACTGAGCAGGCCGCACATGCTCAGTTTCAACTTTTTACTGCCTCCTGAGCTGTGATAGGGAGAGCTGAGACACGCCCCCCTTAGCTGCAGCAGAAAAGACACTCCCCCTGAGCTGCCAACTTGATATAAATCTAGTAGAGCAATGAATGGGGAGATCTCTGGATCTATGTGAGGTACAGAGCTGGTTCTAGCTTTGTTAAAAAGAGGTTGTCATGTACTATATGATGTCTGATTTTCATTTTTTACATTATTCGTGGGATAACCCCTTTAACTAATCTGCCACAGCCCGTGAAATCCTCTGTGCCTCTGGTTATCCCTGAGAGATACGCCGGAGATCCCCTGGGCTGTCGGGGATTTGTTAATCAATGTACTCTGTTTTTGGACGCCAATCCCGCACGTTTTCCGGACGAAGCAGCGAAGGTAGCCTTTGTCATTTCGCTGCTCTCCGGTAAGGCTTTGGCGTGGGTTACTCCTTTGCGAGAGAGAAAGGCGGAAGTACTAAATTCACTTGAGACATTTTTCAAGACTCTGCGCTCAGTGTTTTTAGGGCCTACTCCGCAATCCCTCTACGCATCCCAGCTGCTCCGGCTCCGTCAGCAAAAAAAACTCAGTCGCACAATATTCCATAGAGTTTCGGACTCTGGCGACTGAGTTGGACTGGCCGGACCAGGTGCTGGTGGCCATTTTTTGGGAGGGTCTTTCCTCCGGAATTAAGGACGAGCTGGCTGGTAGGGAGCTTCCTACCACGCTAGAGGGCCTTGTATCGACTGCCATGCGAATTGACAACCGCTTTTCGGAGCGTGCGCATGAGCAGTCGTTTGAGAGGAATAGTCGTCCTTCAGGCCGTATATCATCGGACACTCCCATAAGTACTGTCCCTCGCGATAGGGGAACAGTACGGAGTGGGGACCGGAGGGTCCCCGAACCGATGGACACCTCCACGGCCGCTGTCCCTCGGGATAAAAGGGTACAGACGGTCAAGGAGGCTGGTGTGTTTCCATTGTTGGAGGCCGGGACACAGGGTGTCATCCTGTCCGGAGCTCCAGGGAAACGACCAGACCCAGTAGCCATCAAGGGGGGCTCTCTGGGTATGAATAAACCCTTGGGAAAATACGGGTCCCGGTCTCCTTCAGGATTGGGGAGACTTGGGTCGCCAGTGGCGCCTTCGTGGACTCCGGGGCGGCAGCAAGTTTCATGTCCCGGGAATTTGTAAAGAAACATAATATTCCCGTGCGCTTGCTGTCTACCCCGTTGCCAATTACAGTAGTCGATGGGTCCCAGTTGCAGGTCCAGATCTGCGATCAAACTTCACCAGTGATCATGCAGACTGGATTCCTACACACGGAGGTGATCTCCTTTTACATCTTGGAGGGACTCTTTGATGACGTGCTATTGGGGCTACCTTGGCTTCAGCAGCACTCACCAACTATTGAATGGCGAGCTGGTGAGATTGTCAGGTGGAGCGCCCAGTGTAAGGAGGAGTGTATGCCACCTATCACTCCACCCTCTGCACCCCCTGTTCCGGTTGAACTGGAGGGGTTGCCTCCACCATACGCCAGTTTTGCTGACGTATTTTCTAAGAAGGCGGCTGAGACGTTGCCCGAGCACAGGTCGTACGATTGTGCCATTGACCTGATGCCCGGTGCCATGCCACCTCGGGGCAGGGTTTACCCTTTGTCCTTGCCCGAGACCAAATCCATGTCCGAATACATTGCGGAGAACCTGGCTCGGGGCTTCATTAGGAAGTCTTCTTCTCCAGCTGGGGCAGGGTTTTTCTTTGTGGCAAAAAAGGATGGGTCTTTGCGACCTTGCATAGACTACCGAGGTCTCAATGCAGTGACGGTCAAAAATCGGTACCCCCTGCCTCTGATCGCAGAGTTGTTCGATCGTTTCAGGGGGGCCACTGTCTTCACCAAATTGGACCTCCGGGGTGCCTATAACCTCATACGCATCAGGGAAGGTGATGAATGGAAAACCGCTTTTAATACCAGGGACGGGCACTATGAGTACCTGGTCATGCCATTTGGCCTGTGTAACGCCCCAGCGGTTTTCCAGTCGTTTGTCAATGACATCTTCCGTGACCTTCTTCTGAAGTGCGTAGTAGTCTACCTGGACGATATACTCGTTTTCTCGGCCAATATGACCGATCATCGGCGAGCGGTTCGATCGGTACTCTCTAGGTTACGTGCCCATCGGCTATATGCCAAGCTAGAGAAGTGCCAGTTCGAACAGTCCAGTCTGCCATTCTTAGGGTACATCGTTTCTGGGGTAGGGTTACAAATGGACCCCCAGAAATTCGACGCAGTACTAAAATGGCCGGAACCCCGTACTCTGAAGGCGGTCCAGAGGTTCCTGGGGTTTTCTAATTACTACAGACAGTTCATTCCCCATTTCTCTTCTCTGGTAGCACCTCTGTCCGCACTCACTAAAAAAGGGGCTAATCCTAAGAACTGGACCCCTGCTGTGGAGAGGTCCTTCGCCTCTCTTAAACGGTGTTTTGTGGAAGCGCCAGTACTACATCGGCCAGATACCACCAAGCCGTTTTGTGTAGAGGTTGATGCCTCGTCAGTGGGTGCAGGTGCTATGCTTTTCCAGAGAAATGAAGTAGGGAAGAAGGTTACTTGCGCCTTCTTCTCTAAGCTGTTTTCTCCTGCCGAGAGGAATTACGGCATTGGGGACCGAGAACTGTTGGCTGTGAAGTTGGCACTGGAAGAATGGCGTCATCTCCTGGAGGGTGCCGCTTTCCCAGTGCACATATTCACAGACCATAAGAACCTCACTTATATTCAGTCGGCACAGAGGTTAAATGCCAGACAAGCCAGGTGGGCCCTGTTCTTTTCCAGGTTCAACTTCATCCTCCATTATGTCCCTGGGGAGAAAAATCTGCGGGCTGACGCCCTGTCTCGGTCCTTTGAGACCGAGGAGGATGAGGAAGTTGAACCTCGGTTGATAATCCCCACCGAAAAACAACTGGTGGTGAATCCAGTGGCGATCAACAGGGTTCCCCCTGGCAAAACATTGGTTCCGCAATCACGGAGGGAGGAGGTTATGTCTTGGGGACACTCCTCTCGGGTAGGGGGTCACTTTGGTGTCCGACGCTCAGTGGAGCTTATATCGCGACATTACTGGTGGCCTACTCTGGTTGCGGATGTCCGGGCATATTTGCAGGCATGTGTGACCTGCACACGCAACAAACCCTTGCGTCAGCGCCCCGCAGGGTTATTGTCCCCACTTCCGGTGCCGAACTCTCCCTGGCAGGTGTTAGGGATGGATTTTGTGACCGATCTGCCCATCTCTCAAGGGAGGAAAGTGATCTGGGTGGTCACAGATCATTTCACCAAAATGTCCATCCTGGTGGCCTTGCCTGGCCTACCTTCTGCTAGGGAGTTGGCACGCTTATTTACCCGTCACATTTTTCGGGTACATGGTATGCCCGAGAAGATTGTGTCGGATCGTGGGCCACAGTTTTCTGCCCATTTTTGGAGAGCTTTGTGTCGGCTGCTCCAGGTTGAACTCTGCCTGTCATCTGCTTTTCACCCGCAGAGTAATGGATTGGTGGAGCGTATGAACCAATCCATGGAAACATATCTGCGCCACTTTGTGTCGGCCAGGCATGACGACTGGGTAGAATTATTACCCTGGGCAGAGTTCGCTCTGAATAATGCAGTGGCAGATTCAACCGGTCAGACACCGTTCTTTTTGCTGTACGGGCGACATCCGCGAATTCCGTTGCCTATACCTGTGGCTTCTGACGTGCCAGCTGTAGCTGATTGGGCAGCGCATGCCCGAGAGGTCTGGGACCAGGCTCAGTCCTCTATGGTCGCGTCCAAAGACAGAATGCGTGTAACGGCTAATACCAGACGCAGACCCACATCTGAGATGTCGCCGGGTTGATCTAGTTTGGCTCTCCTCCCGCAATCTTCGGCTTCGAGTGCCCTCTCTTCGTTTTGCTCCTCGATACGTTGGTCCCTTTAAGATTTTGGCCCGTCTTAACAGTGTCGCATATAAGTTGCGCCTGCCTCCATCTTGGCGCATCGCCAATGCCTTCCATGTGTCACTCCTCAAACCAGTGGTGATGAACCAGTTTTCTCGGCAACATCCGGAGGAATCCGAGTCACCACAGGATGACTTCGTGGTACATGAGATTCTGGATTCCAGAACTGTTCGTGGTCGGTTATACTATTTGGTGGACTGGGAAGGCTATGGGCCAGAGGACCGTACATGGGAGCCGGTAGAGAATATCCACGCTCCTCGTTTGGTGGCTGACTTTGAGCGCCATCGTGGACGGGGTGCGGGATCGGGCCGAAGAGGGGGGGTAGTGTTAGGATGGCGCGCCGCGTGACAGCACAGTCCCGCCGTCTAGCGCGATCACATTGACCATTGCGGTTTTTCTGCTATAGTCTGTATTGTCTCTATGCTGAGATCTAGGGGTGTGGCTGGCTCCTAGACTCAGTTGAGTGACAGATGCAGTGTCCTATCCGTGGGAGTACTGGGCTGCGGGTCTTGTCCAATCAGGCTACACCCCTCCCTATATAAGGTTGTGAGTTTGACACGCCCGCTGCCTAGCACCAAAGCAATTGTATTGAGAGAGCTGGGAGCTGGCCTGTGTGTCTGCTAGCATCAAGTGGATGCTACTCCTCTTTCCTACTATCTGTCCCGGTAATGCCTCTGGTCGACTCTTAGACATTGGCGCATGGGGAGCCGGCCCCTCTGTTCTTCCGCCTGTCTCTTGTACTTAAGTTAGCCTTTTGTATTTAGGCAGCAGGAGTCTGTGTGGCTGTTGTGGTTGTGGCTCGTACTCTGGGCCTCTGGCCAGGGTCACAACACTACTTATAATTTAGTACCCAGTGTGTACGTCCCTGTTCACATTGATCAGGTTTTGTGTTGACTATTCTCTGTGGTGTTAACAGAGGAAGTCTGTTGCTAGTGGCAACGAGCGGGTCCAACACAGCTGCACCTGAGCTGTATTATCAGGTGTCCAGCGGGTCCTCGCTGCACCATATTATATTATTTTTTAATATAGTGTGGCAACCGTAACAATAGGGGAAAGCGGCACTATGGGGCATCTGGTGGCATTATTTGGGGGCAGTATGGGGGAGTGGATCACTATAGGGGCATCATTTGGGGGCACTATGGGGGAATCTGGTAGCTCTAAAGAGGCATTTTTTACAGGCACATTATAGGGGGCACTATGGCTTCTGGCACTAAGGGGGCATTTTTACTGGCACATTATGGGAGGCATTATGGGGCATCTGGTGGCACTATAGGGGCATTATTTTGGGGCACTACGGGGGAGTGGAGCACTATGGGGGGCATCTGGTAACTCTAAAGGGGCATTTTTTACTGGCACATTATAGGGGGCACTATGTCATCTGGCACTAAGGGGGGAATTTTTACGGGCACATTATGGGGGAGAGGAGCACTATAGGGGCATCTGGCGGGGGCAGCAAGAAGGGGCATTTTTTACTGGCACATTATAGGGGGTACTATGGCATCTGGCACTAAGGGGGCAATTTTTACTGGCACATTATGGGGGAGAGGAGCACTATAGGGGCATCTGGTGGGGGCAGCAAGAAGGGGCATTTTTTACTGGCATATTATGGAGGACACTATGGGGGCATTTACTGGGGCACTATATAGGGGTATTTTATACTGGCATACATTATGGGGACATTAGCTCAACTGCAGGCACTAAGCGGGGGTATTTCTTGTTCTGTCATATTACAAGGTGAATTATTACTACTTGGGGGTATTATGGTGAGCTTTACTACTACTGGGGGCTATGGGGAACACAATGTCTAGTATGGGCACTATGGGGGCATTACTATTAAGTGTGCTCTGGAAGAAATTATTTCTATTGGTGGGATTTTGGGGAGCACTGTTACTTTGGGGGGCACCCTGGCACAGTATCAATTTAGCACAATTATTTTTGGGGGACATTATCTTTATACTATTAGTGTCCGGACACAGTTATTTTTTAGGGGACTCTGTGCCAATAATTGTTGTAGGGGCACTATCTGTGTGGTAGTTGTATTTTTCAGGGGACAGTTTCTGCAGTATAGTATTAGGGGGCACAGTATTGGGGGTGGCAGGATGAGGTGTTCAGAAGATGTGAAGATGATGGAAATGTGGGAAACTAATGTCTGTTTGTATCTCTGCAGATACGAGAGATGGCTGAAAAATCTTCATGGCGGTCTGGTCCGAATGGAGAAGATGAGGAAAGAGAACGTCTACAACAAAGGTGACATCACTGGATGTAAGAGGTATGGGGCGCTATGTAGGAGAGGAGATGCTCCGGCTCCTCCCTCTGCCATTTGCAGAAGGAGGATTCAGAGCTGGGTGAGGACAGCCAAGGGGGCAGCAGGTCACGGGTGGGTGGCTGATGGTGGTGGGGAACCACAGGCCTTGAGCAGGATCTGAGGAGAGGGAAGGAGCTTCCTTGCTGTAGCCTGCTGTTGTCTATTGTATAATGTGAGACAGGCAGTGCAGCCAGGACACGTCCTCCCCTCTCTGTATGATGTGTACAGGCGGGACTCAACAATATCATTTCAGCTGTACAGTGTTTGCTGGGAGTGGCCTATTATATTTAGGAGGGGCTTATAATAATGGGCGGGGCCAATTTGGGGGGCGCCATTTGACTACTCTGCCTAGGGCACCAAACTGCCTAGTCCCGGCACTGCTTAGAATGGCCAAGTCAAAGTCCAGACCTGAATCCAATTGAGAATATGTGGAAAGAGCTGAAAACTGCTGTTTACAAACGCTCTCCATCCAACCTCAAAGAGCTCGAGCTGTTTTGCAAGGAAGAATGGGCAAAAATTTCAGTCTCTAGATGTGCAAATCTGATAGAGACATACCCCAAGTGACTTGCAGCTGTAATCGCAGCAAAAGGTGGCGCAACAAAGTATTAATGCAAGGGGGCTGAATAATTTTGCACGCCCCACTTTTCAGTTTTAGTATTACAAAAAAAGTTTAAATGATCCAATAAATTTCGTTCCACTTCACAATTGTGACCCACTTGTTGTTGATTTTTCACCAAAAATGTAAAATGTTATATCTTTTTGTTTGAAGCCTGAAATGTGGCAAAAGGTTGAAAAGTTCCAGGGGGCCGAATACATTCGCAAGGCACTGTAAGTTACAGTAAAAACCAATAACAATATGTCTAGAAAATATATAGTAGGGGGCAGAACAGCTTAGTCATCATATTTTATGGACATCAGTATACAGAATTACATGGTATAATGAAAGCATCTACTCTATGTCCATCGAGATCATGATTTGGCAGGGGTAAAATAAGGAGCAGCGATCAGACGGGATCAAAACTGTTCAATAACCTATTTTCAGTCATAGTTTATTATTATTTTTTCTTTATATGTCACAGTAAAATGAATGCATACACCAGGGAGTATCCATCCAGAATTTAGAGTCATGTCAGGGGAAAGTTTGTTTTTCTTTTTTCATTCCATGTCCTAAAATCCACATTTCTATGCATTTTTATGAGATAAAAAAAGGTTCTGAGAAGTTTCACCTTTGTAGAGCAAAGGCTAATAGTCCAATATGAATGCTCCTATCCCCATGTGAAGCATTGATGTGCGGAGAAGTCCGCAGTAGTGCTGTCTGCTGAGACTTCCAAGACACTGAATCAAAAAGCTATATAAAGAAATATTACTACTGACATGAACAGAAAAGCCTATTATAATATTTTCCACAAAGGTTCAACAGGTGGCATTATAATGCAAATCCATAATTCATAGACCTCATGCTGCTTCTTAGAATAGAGTGAGCATTCTTCTTGTGGAAAGCATGCAGCATTTTCCCTCCTAGTCATTATGAGTCTCTAAAAAGAAAACAGGTCACAGGTTATTCCCTTCGTAAAAAAATAAGTTGCATAATTGGTTCTCTGTGGTGACTGTAGGCCGTTTTGGTACTCGGGAGGCATCAGAGTGTAACCTCAGGATCATAAATGTAAATATCTGCATCCCAGACAGATGAATGCCTGACTTTACCAATCAAACCCTCGTGCAGTAAGGGCACGTTTTATGCTCATTTCCAAACAGAACATAAAATGCTTATAAATAGACGAGAATGATCTTTCAGAGAATGCCAAAATGGATGTTGTGAGAATTTCTGACTAGAATCGGGAAGTATTAGCTCTGGCGTATTTTACAGTTGGTAATTATTATACTGAGGCAGTCTCTTTTAACCCCAAACACAGATTCATTCGCTGTTGTTCATTCTGACATAACTGTAATACTGGGAATACATTACTCTGCCTTGTGCCTGATGGTTGCTATGAACCCTTTTAAGATTGAGCCAATTTTCATTTTTGCATTTTTACTTTTTCCAAGAAGCATTATTTTTTAATTTAATTTTAAATGTTTTTATTTTTTGCTAGGAAGGGCTGTGCTACCCTGCCGATAGGGAGGAGTAGTTAGGTCAGTGTGTGTCTAGACAAGGAGAGAGAAAGAAGGAGAACAGAGCCTCCATAGCCAAGTTGTCTGGGAGAGTAGAAACTTCAGGAACCTGGACATGTATTAGCGGCACACTGAGGGTGTCTGCTGATATTGTGGATTTAACTGTGGCTATAGCAACCTACAAAAGTTGCACAACTTAAAAGGGTTTTTCATCAGCATCTGATTGGTGGGTCCTGAAACCCGGGACCCTTGGTGATCAGCAGAGATGGCACTGGTGCTCGTAGTAGTGCCACAGCCTTCTCTCTGTTCACCAACCACAGTGCTGCCCATTTGGTAATGCAAGTGGTAATGCAAGCGCCAATGCCTTCTCAAACAGCTGATCGGCCGTCTCCTGTGTGTCGGACCCCCACTAATCAGATATTGATGACTTATCCATAGGATAGATCTTCAATAAAAAATATCTCAGAAAACCCTTTAAAATGTCAGGCCAGGGGACTACACCATGATTGCATAGTGGAGAGATCGCATACCCCTATTTCTGGAGTCTTGTGACTAAAAAAGAGAAGTGCAATGTGAGGAGAACCGCTTTAAAGAGACATTTTGGCCTTTTAACTCTGCTCTGCAGCCATGTAACCTGCGAGAACTGGGGAAATTGCATTTTGCGTAAGAACTGCCATTACATGCATGCTGAGAACCGAACTGCTGTATATGAACTTTATTCTTTTGTAAAGAACTGTTCCACTATTAACCTGGAGTCATCTTTGTCTGCAACAACATACTACAACAATCACCATCAGAAACCATTTGCTGCCAGGAACCCTGCCTTGCATCTCACAGCACCCACCAACACCAAGAACACCACCAGGCGGGGAAATCCTAAAGCCAAGGAATGCCCCAAAGGGAAGAAGAGGTGCACTGTATACAGGCCCAGGGAGCAAAGGAGCCAGAGCTACCACCTTGAGTACTACTACTCCTATCCTCTCTACTGTCCCTGCAGCTCAGATGCTAGTGAGCTTCAGTATTGTACTGCGCATGTGCTGAGTTCAGAGACTCCTGCATAGCCACAAGATTTCTGTCTTTTATTTTGGTTTGGAGGGTAACTGTCTGAATTTAGGATACTAGATGATATGTTCCTTCTGGGCGGGCATGGGCACCACTACTCTTAGATGGCTGCACCTGCTTTCCAGTGGTTTGAACCCAATGGCAAACGTGTGCCATCTCTTTCTGCAAGCTGTGTGCTTTTCTGCACTGCTGGCTCGTAGGGCACGAGTACTCCCCAGCTCTTAAAAGGTAAGTGCGGACGGTTTAGTAGTATGTTTGCCAAAGGGCTGGAGAGTGGTATCCATCATGCAATACCATCAGAGGCATCTGATTGGATTAAAATTTATTCTGCAACAGGACAATGACCCCAAACATACAACCAATGTCATCAAGAACTATCTTCGGCATAAAGAAGAACAAAGAGTCCAGGAAGTGATAATATGCCCCTCCCCATAGAGCCTTGATCTAAACATGATTGAGTCTTTCTGGGATTATATGAAGGGACAGAAGGACTTGAGCAAGCCTACATCCACAGAGAAGATCTCTGGTTAGTTCTCCAAGATATTTGGAACAACCTCCCTGCCGAGTTTCTTCAAAAACTGAGTACAAGTGTACCTAGTCGTGTTTTGAAGGGTGGTCACAACAAATACTGATTTGATTTAGAGTTTCCTTCATTCATTTTGCATTTTATTAATGAATAAAAATAAACTATTAACACTTTTGTTTTATGAAAGTATTCTTAGGGCTCATGCACAGGAATGTATTTCTTGTCTGTGTCTGTTCCATTTTATTTGTTGCCCATTAACGGAACCATTTATTTAAATGGGGCCACAAAAAACGGAAATGACTCAGTGTGCATTCCGTATCTGATTGTACGCATATCTGTTCTGCAAAAAAATAGAACATGTCCTATTCTTGTCTGTTTTACGGATAAGGACGGGCATTGTTACAATGGATCCACAAAAAACGGATGTAACACAGGTGTCACACGGATGTTATCCGTTTTTTTCCGGATCTGTGTTTTGCGCACTGCAAAATACATATGGTCGTGTGAATGAGCCCTTACATTGCAGCATTTTTCCACACCTGTGTAAAACTTTTGCATAGTACTTTAGATACGAACATTCACAAACATATACATGCATACATATGCATAAACAACGGCAGTCACATTAGAACACATATACACACACACACACACACATATACACACACACCAAAAGCCTGCATTAGACATTGCAAGAATAGAACTAAAAAATTGTAACATTGTTTGCAAAAGAGCTATCTTCGCAGTATGTGAAAGTTTCCAGTAATGACAAAATCGTCTGATTCTCACTGAACGTGATCCTTCAGCGAGCTTAAAAATTCTCATTCAAGGACTCTAAATCTGAGCATGTAATAAGTTGTCAACCGTTCTAAGCTATAATTTTTGTGTGTCATGTATGCATTGATGATTGAATTACCGATTACTACAGCAACCATTGCTCTGTGTTATCTGAGCACTTCTGAATGCTAACGAATCGCTAACTATTTGATCGTTATGGGTATGAAATCTATTTTTCTAC
This sequence comes from Rhinella marina, assembly GCA_900303285.1. Lineage (NCBI taxonomy): Eukaryota > Metazoa > Chordata > Amphibia > Anura > Bufonidae > Rhinella > Rhinella marina. Next base: position 31,344 of record ONZH01022772.1, read on the forward strand.
TACAGCCCTAAGTACACATTCCGACTATGGCTTCAAATGTGAGACTACCATCATTTTATAGACAATCATCTTGGCTATCTCACTTGCAAATATTTAGCATATGATTAGTTATGCAGATTCTGGTCATGTAACTGCATTGTTACCGTTTTGCACCAAAAATTCTAAATTAAAATTTTTAGTATTTCGTTAATTCACCTTTGGCTTTCAACACTGTCTGAATCCTTCTGGACATGCTCTTGATCAGATTAAAGCGTGTCTTGACCGAATACAGCTTTTTCTTCAACTTTACCCACAAGTGTTCGATTGGGTTGAGGTCTGGGTACTGTGGAGGCCAATCCAGCACCTCTACTTCATTGTCATTGAACCATTTCTTTGCCAATCTCGATGTATGCTTCGGGTCGTTGTCCTACTGGAACACTATGTCGTCCTTTTCATACCCATAGTACTCAAGTGTATGAAGTAACTCGTCTTGTAGGATACTCATATAGCTCAGCATTGAGACCACCATGGATCCTGGTCAAGTATCCAACGCCTTTGGCTGTAAAGCAACTGCCTATTATCAGGCTTCCCCCACCGAACTTTACATTTGCTTCAATTTCTTGATCTGTTATCCACTTTTTCACTTGTTTCTTCCAGACCCATTTGCACCCATCAGAGCCCAGTCTATTGACTTTTGTCTCATTGCTCCAAATCACCCGTTTCTAATCTTTTACTGTCTACTGTTCATACTTTTTTGCAAACTCAAGCTGATGCTTCTTATGACGATATTGAAGATGAGACTTCTTCACCTTTTTTTCGGGCCGCCATTCCAGACTTAATGTGCCTCACACAGTGCTTGCAAGGAGGTCTGTGATCTCACTATTACAAAGCATACAAGCCACCTCCACTGCCATGTTTGTCTTCTAGAACTGATGGACCTTGTAATGAGCCGACTTGTTGACTCTGATATTTTGCCTGGACATCGAACTCTTGGCTTTGGAATGAATGGACGGACTTCATTTCATATTCTTCTAACTGTGATAGCACTCACATGATGCAGTTTGACAATTTTCTTGGCCAAGATACTGCTATCGATTAGCTGGATGATGCTGTTTCTCTATTCTTGGAAAATCTCCATGGATGCTCCTGGATTCAAACCAGTGACCTTTTGCTTGGGAATCAACCTAATAACACACTGAGCTATTAGGGAATGTGATTACACATTGTAATTTGTAATATACAAGAAGAAAAATATTGTTTCACCAACAGGAGCAAACAGTAACAATACGGTTACATAACAATAATCTGCATAACTAATCATATACTAAATATTTGCAAGTCCAATTTATGTAAGATGATTGTCTATAAAATCATGGCCGTCTCCCATTCAAAGCTATAGTGCAGGGATCAGCAACCTCCGGCACTCCAGCTGTTCTTAAACTACAACTCCCAGAATCCACCTTTCACTTCTATGGGAAGTTACAAGAACAGCCAAGTAAGTGTGCAAGGAGGAAGTTGTAGTGGATGGTGAGATATGGAGCCTGAAAGTCAAAAGTTCAAAACATTGTTACCCCTTTGCTTGTCAGTGTACATCAATGCATAAAACAAACACAATTACAGATACATACCTTTTAGGGGTTCTGGGCCCCCATGCAACCCTTTCCATTGACAGCAAGGCAGGAACTATGGAGAGATGATTATTATGATCATACGTGTAGAAACCACTTCAATAGCTTATTTAGTTGTAGAACTAAGATGTCAATCACTTTGAAGCTCTTGTCAGTTTTGCAAGGTTTCCATAGCCCCGTGCTGCTGATGAAATAGATCTACAAAATGACTAATCTGTGCTTTTGTACACTGCAGTTGGACCGTGGAAGAAACAATGGCAGATTCTGGGCGACTATTCACAGATCTCTCCAAACAGATTTGACCTGATAAAAGCCATAAGTGCTGCAGTGCAGACGCTGTGTCCCTGAGGCATGAACTGAGCAGCCAATTGTTGGGTTTTCGCAGTGATATAATTTTACAATTAATGAGATAAGCAGCAGGCAGCAGAAGAAACTTCAGATGTATTTTTTATTATTATTTTTAATGGCCTCCTTAATTTTTAGCTGAACTTGATATTTGCTAGGATATAAGAAATGCTGCAGTATAAATTAATATTAAGTATCTCAGAGTCGAGTCACAAGGGTTTGGAAATTTACAGTCGTCAATGCAGTTTGAAACTCATTAAAACATACTGTTCTATTTCAAACACTTACATGGCATGAGCAAGTAATTTGTGTCAAGTCCAGGCAACAAGGAATGAGCGGAAGTTAGTATTTTATACAACTATATCTCCAATTAGAGAATTGGGCAATCATTTGCATTACTTCATTTTTTAGCTTTCAAAACTCAACCAGTTTTACAATATGACCATAACACCATCAGTGTACAGCAGTCAATAAAGAAAAGGTAGAAAATGTTAATATTCCCCTCAAACTTAAAGGGGTTGTCTCGTCACAGACAATGGGGGCATTGTCTCATAGGTGCGGGTCCCACCGCGGGGACCGTACCTATATCGAGAATGGAGCCCCAAAAGTGGTGGAGGGTGCACTGCGCATGCGCAGCCGCCCTCCATTCATTTTCTATGGGGCCGCCGAAAATAGCCGAGTGCATGGGAAGTGAATGGGAGCGGTGGCTGGTCATGTGCGGTGTGCTCCCATTTACATCATGGGGAGAGCGCTTGGTGCTGGCCAGACTGGAGTCCTCCAGCCACGACTGTGGAGCTCTGTTCCCGATATAGGAGTGGGTCCCAGTGGTGGGACCCACACCTTTCAGACAATGGGGGCATATCCTAGCAATATGCCGCCATTGTCTGTGATGAGACAACCTCTTTAAGGGTACAGCACAAAAAACAGCAAATTTCTGGAGATACTCATTTTTTTATATTTATGGGGCAAAATAGTTGAAAAAAAGAAACATCACTCATCAATCTCCCCGAGATTCTGCCATTCTGATGCTTACCAGCTTCTCGCTGGTCTGCACTTCATTGTCCTGGCTTTACACATAGGAAATCTGTGAAGATCCTTGATCACCTGGAAATCTAAAAGATCTAATAACTACAGTATGTATAAATATATCAGAGGTCAGTACAGAGATCTCTCCCATGATCTATTCATCCCCAGGACTGTGACTGTGATGAGGGGACATCCTCTGCGTCTGGAGGAAAGAAGGTTTGTACACACACATAGAAGAGGATTCTTTATGGTAAGAGCAGTGAGACTATGGAACTCTCTGCCTGAGGAGGTGGTGATGGTAAGTTCACTAAAAGAGTTCAAGAGAGGCCTGGATGTATTTCTGGAGGGTAATGATATTACAGGTTATAGTTACTAGAGAGGGGTCGTTGATCCAGGGAGTAATTCTGATTGCCTGATTGGAGTCGGGAAGGAATTGTTTTCCCTAAAGTGGGGAAAACTGGCTTCTACCTCACAGGGTTTTTTTTGCCTTCCTCTGGATCAACTTGTAGGAAAACAGGCCGAACTGGATGGACAGATGTCTTTTTTCGGCCTTATAAACTATGTTACTATGTATGTAGTAGAAAGGCTGCCATACACATTGGAGCATTTTTGGGCAAACCCATCAGTCTTGGTGGTGCAGACAGATAGCCTAATTTTTATAGGTCATTCGTGACTCTACCCCAAAAGGTGATCTTGGGTGAGAGAACGCCCAATCTTTTTGTTATCCAGCCTCTAGAGCAGTGGTTCTCAACTCCAGTCCTCGGGACCCACCTGCCAGTCAGGATTTAGGAATATCCCACAGAATGAATACCTGTGGTAAGTCCTGATGGATGGACGCTAATTATATCAGCTGGTCTAAACTAAGGAAATCCTGAAAACCTGACTGGCAGGTGGGTCCCGAGGACTGGAGTTGAGAACAACTGCTCTAGAGGTTTCTGGCAGTGGCTTTCTCCTCTCTCCATTGAAAACACATACATGTTTGGCCAAACTGGACGTGTACATGTATGGAGAAGTCAGGAGAGATAGCTGTCTGCCGAATTAGCAACCAGCCAACAGCATTGAAGGTATATATGAAACTGGTAAACATTACACTAGTGACTCTGCTAGAATAATATAATGTTTTTACACATAAATCATTCATATAGAATAGTTTTATTTTACTGCATGAATATTATGAGAGGGTTAAATATGAAGGAAGAGATAACCAATTTGGCACCCACCAATTTCAACTCAAAGATGATGGATTAATCAAAGCTGATATGAACCTGCTTCACCCTGTCATTGCCTTTGGTCTGATCTTCACGCTGCAGTAATTTTCCATTTTAACTGGTTTTGTCAGAGATGAGAATATTAAGACAGCAAAGTGCTTTTTCGCTTTGCCTCTGTGGCAGGGAGGCAATTTCCACTAATATAAGCAAGGAATTACATTACAAACAGTGAAAAGCAAAACATGACATGGGCCGAATGTGTCATGCAGCCACTTGGATTATGCTTTTCTAAACTGTGCTTTCAGAAGGATTGCTGCAATTCTCAAGGTCATCCCAGCATGCCCGATTGTCAAATGTTTTATTCACGGATATCAGAAAGGCAGTTGCATCGTGTCCAATGGTAAATAATTATATATAGATGCTACATCCATATTAAAGGCTGCAAATCAACTATTCAACCTTTACTCCAGTAAAAAAAAACCAGATTGCTAATGCTTGTTGAACTACTAGATGTTTCCCTAGAATTTAGCAAAAAGTCTCATATAATTGTTTTGCTGAAGACAAATCTGACACTGGTGACAGCCAGACGTGTTTAGAGTTTATGCTGCCCTAGGCATGTTTAGTGCTCATGCCCCCTATTAGTTCGGCTAAAGCTTCCTTCTGACTTGAGGGTATAGCTACAAAAAATGATTTTGACCATGTAGCAAAAAACACTGTTGAAAATGCACTTTACTGTGATTGCTGAGGTTTTGAGATATGATTACTGGCCATGCAGATTATACAAGTGAAATACATTTAGGTTACATTTTTAGCCTGGAAAAAATGCATGGCAAATAACCACATCACAAAACCACAGCAAACCCAGTAAAACTGTGTGTCGTTTTAAGCGCCTTTATTAACCCCCTAACTGTTCTGAGTGGAGCTCCAGCAGTGGGAAAAGTAGATAACTGGAGGGGGGAGGGCGGCTTTAGATGCCGCTACCTCCTGAATGGTAGCAGCTAGAAACATGCAACTGGTCTTGTATGAAAGCTGTCAGTCCAGGCTTTCATAGAAGAACAAAATGACAGCAATATGTTCAGGACAGAGAAAGATATCACTGATAGAATCGGGATGCTGTGAATGCAGCTGAAAATGAAAGTAAAAACAGGTTTTACTGGCGATTATTCCCAACTTGATTTATAACAGTGATTTCTCCTCTGTTGCTTGGACTTTAGCTGTCATTTCACTTTTCACACTGCCAGAGCTAGACTCAGGCAAAATAGTTATGTGGTTAATGCAATTTTGACTGCGTGGTTAAAAACATCTCATCTGCATTACACTGCTACCATTAAAAATTAAACCTAGTGCACAAGTCTGATGACATCTCCATCAATGGTGATACATGCTATGATTAGAAATCAAGATTCATTCACTCAAGTGAATGGGTCCACAAGAAAACCAGGCTGCAGACATCATCTGCGAGTGGTCTGAATAAGGGCTCTTTTACAAGAGCATGACGGATTAGGTCCGGATGCGTTCAGGGAAACTCGCACCATTTTGCAAGCAGGTTCACTCAGTCTTGTCTGCGATTGCATTCAGTTCTTGGTTGGATATAGAACATGCTGCGTTTTTCACGCAGCGCAGAACTGATGCATGAAAAAACGCTTATGTACACAGACCCATTGAAATGAATGGGTCAGTATTCAGTGCAGGTGCTATATGTTCACGTCACGCATTGCACCCCCGTAGAAAGCTCGTTCATGTGAAAAGGGCCTAAGTCTTGCCAGGTGTATGGCCACCTTTAATCTGTGGCTGGTGTATTTTTTTTTTTTTTTGCTATACTGCTTTACTGCTTTGGTGTCAGTGCATGAATGTTCTTCTGTGTGATAAAGTTGGCAATGTACATAAGGTCATATACTGGCTTCTGTAACAGCGGCTGCTGTGCGCCGCTGTTCCCCTGCTTAATGTTGCGGTCCTGGGCGCCGTGTTCAGCGATGATCTGCTGCCTGTGCTTCCCATTTGCTGCTGCAGTCCTGGGCTCTGTGTGTGTAAGTGCTGTTTCTCTGTAATCTGCTCCAGAGTTTACATTCAGCCCTGGCTTCAACATGCTTGCTGCTTGTTCCTTGCATCACTCCCTCTGGGCGGCGCATGTTGGATCATGTGGGTCGGATCATGTGACCATGTTGGATCATGTGGGTTGGATCATGTGACCTCGTTGACCAACCCTGGCCCTCCTGCTCATATATAAGTGGCTCAGCCCTCTTCCCAGATGCCTCTGTCAAGGTCCTTTTATCCTGTTTGGTTACCCGTTGGGCTCATGCACATGACCGTATGTATTTTGAGGTCTGCAACATAGCTGATTGGTGGGGGTCATGGGTTTTGGACCTCCACCGATCAGATACTGATGACCTATTCAGAGGATAGATCATCAGTAAAAAAATCTTGGAAAACCCTCTTAAGGGTAAAGGGCTATCTTTCACAGGTGCTGTCATTCAGGACAGTGAGTGGTAATTATTTGCAGTAAGTTTAAGGCTACTTTCACACTAGCGTTTTAAAATTCCGGTATTGAGTTCCGTCATAGGGGCTCAATACCGGAATAAAACGCTTCAGTTTTGTCCCCATTCATTGTCAATGGGGACAAAACTGAACTGAAGACAACGGAATGCTCCTGAAAGCATTCCGTTCCGTCTTCAGACCGGAGAACAAACCGCAGCATGCTGCGGTTTGCTCTCCGGTCCAGGCATCCGCACCAAGACGGATCCGGAATGACCCCCAATGCAAGTCAATGGGGGTGGATCCGTCTGATGTGACCATAATGGTAACCGGATCCGCCCTCCATTGACTTTCAATGGAGTCCATTACGGATCCGGGTACACATAGACACATACAGACATAAACATACACACACATAAAGACATACAAACACACATACATACTTACATGCTCCCCGGCAGGTCTTCGGAGCGTCAGGACGGCTCACACAGGTCACGATTCCCCACAGCGCCCTCTGCTGGGCGCCTGGTGGAATCGTCAGATGACGATTCCACCAGGCGCCCAGCAGAGGGCGCTGTGGGGAATCGTGACCTGTGTGAGCCGTCCTGACGCTCCGAAGACCTGCCGGGGAGCATGTAAGTATGTATGTGTGTTTGTATGTCTATATGTGTGTGTATGTTTATGTGTATGTATATGTATGTACTGTGTGACATGTGTGGGGCCGGAGCGCGGTTCCGGCTCCACACATGTCACTGCGGCAGGCCTGATCCGGCAGCACCCTTCACCTGCCGGATCAGGCCTGCCGCCAGTGTGAAAGTAGCCTAATTGAGATTTTAAAAGCAGAACACTGTGTTTCAAAACTATTGGTTTCTTCTTTAGATTCATTAACATCATTGTTAACATCAATAATTGACTATATCTAAAGAACTGTGGATATGCACATTTTGAAAGTAAGCCAGATGACTCAATGTACTCACTTGTATTAATTCAATAGAATATATTTTAGTTGCTTTGACAGAACTAGAATTCTGTAACAAATGCCAATGTTAAAAAGTGTCAGATAAAGGTAACACAATTAGGAGTTCTTATCAGTATTCACAAAAGAAACAGAGAATTATTCTATCACCGAAAATGCTGAGCACTTTGTAGTGAAAAGTGAGTTGGAAAAAGGTAATTGGTTTTCTGATTATTCAAAATGAAAAGGGCAACGTAATGACTTTCAAATCCATCAGTAGTATCTAGTAATATAAAATGGAATCTATTAGAAAATGCTAATAAAAGGAGATTATGTGACAAGGTAACAAATATTAATAGAGAAGTAGACTCATATACACATTTTACTAATAAACCATAAATATCTAATTTATGATAACTGAGACTCTCGCTCTATGGCCAGACGAAGAACCTCTGTACCTTGTACAAAATACAAAATGGCATTCAGCTTGTAAGATGTCATGTCACTAAAGGTGACAGAAATGGCTCTGACCTGTCAAAAGAATGATGTAATTGAATGAACCTTGCACTGTAAAATCACAGGGGGACATTCCTTTATTACTTCAACATGCCCTAGCAGGAATTTACCCTTTATTGTTAAACCTGTGTTGTATTACCTTGACTTTGACTGTGAAGTGTTTCCTTATATTAGAGTAATGCTAATATTAAGCTAGTACAATAATAGCATTAAACGGCAGGCAACTGACCTGTCTCCATCATCCTTTCTGGTGCCAAAAAATTACACTCAAAATCTGCTGCTGTTGAATGTATTTGAAGTTCAATGTTGCACCTAGTAAAAATAGTTTTATAAGTTTAAATCTGGCCTTATTCTCAAATACTGATTTTCCACTGAACTGAGCAAGGAGCAATGGCCTGAAGGAGTACACTGTGAATCATCTCTTCATCAGGGCTACTATGGTAACAGCCCGGAGTGGTGTTACCACTCCTACACCCTGCTACTATCTTTAATGGGCTAACATAAATGTCATCTATGTATTTCTGTTGAGGTCCTCTACATCGTGCAATGATAAAATCTTTCTATGTAACTGTTATGTTCATGTAATGTGCCTGGTTCATCAGCAGGTGGCAGTGTAAATGTCCTAGCCATCTTTAAACAGAATGGAACTCACCATTCCATTCTCCGCCCTTTGGGCAGAAATGGACAAGTCCTGCTTCCTACCAGAAGTAGGGCAGCAGTTCTAGTTTGTTCCAGTTTAGACTCCATGTTAGAGCAGAGAAGACCTGAAAGAAGTAGCAGTCAGAGGAAATTGTTCTTTGGCTGAAAATAAGTTATTTGCGGAGTGTCAGGTGGGGAATAACAGTTGACGGCACCCCATCCAAGGATACCAGAACAGACCTAAAGTACAGAAGCCAGACTTAAGCAGAGTTTAGTGTTATTGTGTTTAGAGTTATTGAGTTTGCCTGCCAGTTTATGACAAAGCCTACTGGAACCAAGACAAAGCCTGCAGATCGTTTGGATGAAAGTTTATTCAAGTAAAGCTGCTGTTAAACTTCACAACAAGGTCTGGACTCAAGTTATTATTCCTTTATCCCTCAATTATTCTCCTTTTTAATGCTATGGAGCTAAAGCCTTGGGTCCCATTGTATCCAGGTAGGAGCACTGTGACACATATAGGCCGCACCACACCATTCGGCATCCCAAGTAAACCTGGGATGCGATAGGGCCCTGGGGGGTGGCGCATTGCACTACAACTCCCATCCTCTGCACCAGTTAATCTGGGGCTCACTGAGCATATGTCATAATATGATTAGAGTGTATTATGTATTCTGAGTACAACCCTATTGAACTGTAAAATTATAGTTTACTGTTTTTGCTTTTATATTTATTATTGCTATAATTTTCCAATAATTACTATACCAAAAATATACAATATTCTATAAGATATTCCAATATCATTTGAATACTTTACTAGCAAATGCACATGAGACAGGGATTGTTTATTATGCGGTGTGGTGTTTTACGTGATTTATTCTTTTTCTCGTATGTCAAGCATAAAATAAAGGTCTGAAGAAACCAAGAGCCATAAACATTGTTTTGCTTAACACTGCTGTCTGATATATTGGCTATAGCTCCAAATGGTAAAAGTGCCAAAATGCAACAACAATTTGTTTAATTAGCTTCGTTGATATTGTGAAATGAGCCACGCAGGAAAAGGACAGTTAGCTGCTTCTTTAATATTAGACTCTGTAACATAGTAACATAGTTTATAAGGCCGAAAAAAGACATCTGTCCATCCAGTTCGGCCTGTTTTCCTACAAGTTGATCCAGAGGAAGGCAAAAAAAACCCTGTGAGGTAGAAGCCAGTTTTCCCCACTTTAGGGAAGAAAATTCCTTCCCGACTCCAATTAGGCAAACAGAATTACTCCCTGGATCAACGACCCCTCTCTAGTAACTATAACCTATAATATTACCCTCCAAAAATACATCCAGGCCCCTCTTGAACTCTTTTAGTGAACTTACCATCACCACCTCCTCAGGCAGAGAGTTCCATAGTCTCACTGCTCTTACCGTAAATAATCCTCTTCTATGTTTGTGTACAAACCTTCTTTCCTCCAGACGCAGAGGATGGCCCCTCGTCACAGTCACAGTCCTGGGGATAAATAGATCGTGGGAGAGATCTCTGTACTGACCTGTGATATATTTATACATAGTTATTAGATCTCCCCTCAGTCGTCTTTTTTCTAAAGTGAATAAGCCTAATTTTGATAATCTTTCTGGGTACTGTAGTCCACCCATTCCAGTTATGACTTTAGTTGCCCTCCTCTGAACCCTCTCCAGCTCTGCTATGTCTGCCTTATTCACAGGAGCCCAGAACTGTACACAGTACTCCATGTGTGGTCTGACTAGTGATTTGTAAAGTGGCAGGACTATGTTCTCATCACGGGCATCTATGCCTCTTTTGATGCAGCCCATTATCTTATTGGCCTTGGCAGCAGCTGTCTGACACTGGTTTCTGCAGCTTAGATTTCTGTTCACTAAAATTCCTAGGTCCTTTTCTATGTCAGAGTTACCCAATATTTTACCATTTAGTATGTACTGGTGACTTGCATTATTCCTTCCCATATGCATAACTTTACATTTGTCAGTGTTAAACCTCATCTGCCACTTCTCTGCCCAAGCCTCCAGTCTATCCAGATCCATCTGTAGCAGTGTACTGTCCTCTTCTGTGTTAATTACTTTACACAGTTTAGTGTCATCTGCAAAAATTGATATTTTACTGTGCGAGCCTTCTACAAGATCATTAATAAATATATTGAAGACAATAGGGCCCAATACTGACCCCTGTGGTACCCCACTAGTTACAGTGACCCAATCTGAGTATGTACCATTAATAACCACCCTCTGTTTTCTATAACTGAGCCAGTTACTTACCCACATACAGACATTTTCTCCCAGGCCAAGCATTCTCATCTTATATACTAACCTTTTATGTGGTACAGTGTCAAATGCTTTGGAGAAATCCAGATATACGACATCCATTGATTCGCTGCAGTCTAGTCTAGAACTTACCTCCTAATAGAAACTGATTAAATTGGTTTGACATGACCGATCCCTCATGAAGCCATGCTGATATGGAGTAATTTGCTTATTTTCATTGAGGTACTCCAAGATAGCATCTCTTAGAAAACCCTCAAACAGTTTACCCACGACAGATGTTAAACTTACCGGCCTATAGTTCCCGGGCTCTGTTTTTGGACCCTTTTTGAATATTGGCACCACATTTACTATGCACCAATCCTGTGGAACACTCCCTGTCAGTATAGAGTCCTTAAATATCAGAAATAAGGGTCTGGCGATGACATTACTTAATTCTCTTAGGATACGGGGGTGTATGCCATCCGGTTCTGGCGATTTGTCTATTTTAATCTTTTTAAGACGCAGCTCTACTTCTTCCTGGGTCAGACAGGGCACTTTTAATGGGGAATTTACTTTTATATTCTGCATTTCATCTGACAGTTTATTTTCCTCAGTGAATACAGTGGAGAAAAAGATATTTAGTAGCTTTGCTTTCTCCTCATCGCTCTCTGCAACTCCCCCCTCATTACTCTGTAAGGGGCCGACACCTTCAGGTTTATACTTTTTACCATTTATATAATTAAAGAACATTTTAGGGTTAGTTTTACTTTCTTTGGCGATTAATCTCTCGGTCTCTAGTTTGGCTGTTTTTATTTGTCTTTACATATTCTATTTTTTTCCTTGTAGTTTTTCAATGCTTCCTCGCTCCCCTCCTGTTTTAGTGATTTAAATGCTTTCTGTTTTGTCATTTATTGCTTTCTTTACAGTTCTGTTTATCCACATTGGTTTTTTCTTGTTCCTTACCTTTTATTCCCATAAGGTATGTACCTCTCACAATTAGATATTAGGATGCTTTTAAAAATATCCCATTTTTTGGCTGTATTTTATTTTTGAGGACTTTGTCCCAGTTAGTTAGGCCTATGGCCTCTCTTAGTTGGCTAAATTTAGCTTTTTTGAAGTTAGGTATTTTTGTCCTCCCTGAGAAACGCTCTTTTAAATGACAATTGGAAGGTTATTATATTATGGTCACTATTTCCTAGGAGTCCCCCGACCTGCACATCTGTTGTTCTGTCAGGTCTATTGGTTAATACTAAGTCCAGTATGGCCGTCCCTCTAGGTCGGTGTCCTGAACCAGTTGGGAAAGGTAATTGTCTTTGGTTATTTCCAAGAACCTGTTTCCTTTATGAGATATACAGGTTTCAGTTTTCCAGTCTATATCTGGGTAGTTGAAATCCCCCATAATAACGACCTCATTATGATTTGCCACCTCGTCTATTTCGTTTAGAAGTAGATTTTCTATGGGCTCTGGTATACTAGGGGGTTTATAATAAACTCCTATTAGTATTTTATTCTTGTTTTTGGCTCCATTTATTTCTACCCACAGTGACTCCACATCTTCATGTCCCTCACTTATATCTTCCCGGGGTGTGGGCTTTAGACAGGACTTTACATAAAGGCAGACCCCTCCCCCTCGCCGGTTTTGGCGATCCTTTCTAAAAAGACTGTAACCCTGTACGTTAACTGCCCAGTCATAGCTATCATCCAGCCATGTCTCAGTTATTCCCTCTATGTCATAGTCCTCCTCACACATCACTAATTCCAGTTCACCAATTTTATTAGTCAGGCTTCTGGCATTAGTGTACATACACTTAAGAGGTCTATGTATATTTTTTACCCCCCTTTTTAAATTACTATTACCTGTGAAGTGAATATCCAGGGTTTTTGGGTTACTTTGGTTGATGTTTTGCCCAATATTCTCCCTACATTCCTCACTAATCCCAACCCCCACTAACCCCCCACTCTCCCCGACTATGACCCACTCTCTATCTACACTATCTACCCCCTTATTAGTATTACCCCCCACCCTCCCCACAGATCCTAGTTTTAAAAGCTCCTCCAGCCGTCTAACCATTTTTTCCCCCCAGGGCAGTTGCACCCTCCCCATTAAGGTGCAGCCCGTCCCTACTGTAGAGTCTGTAGCCGACAGAGAAGTTGGCCCAGTTCTCCATGAACCCAAACCCTTCCTTCCTGCACCAGCCTCTGAGCCACTTATTTAACTCCCTAATCTCCCGTTGTCTCTCTAGTGATGCTCGTGGCACTGGTAGTATTTCTGAAAACACTACCTTGGAGGTCCTGGACTTGAGCTTCTCTCCTAGTTCCCTAAAATCATTTTTAAGGACCTTCCATCTCCCCCTGACTTTGTCATTGGTGCCAATGTGTACCATGACCGCTGGGTCTTCCCCAGCCCCACCCAGCAATCTGTCAATCCGATCCGCGATATGCCGAACCCGAGCACCCGGGAGACAACACACTGTTCGGCATTCACGGTCTCGGCGACAGATGACCCTGTCTGTCCGCCTAATTATAGAGTCCCCTACCACCAGCATCTGTCTGGCCTTTGCTGCTCTCCTTTTCCCATCCTTCCTGCAGCGGTCATCCTCCTGGTTTCTAGGAGAAACGGCCTGCTGCAGTGTTGCTGGTCCTGGGCTTTCATCCCTAATATCAGCCAAACAGGCATATTTACTAGGGTGTTCCAGCTCAGGACTAGCCTCCCTGGCACTTTTCCCTCTACCCCTCCTTACTACATTAACCCAACTGCTGACCTGATAGTCCTGCTCTTGCCCATCTCCTCCCTCCTCCTCTTCACTGACCCCAGCCAGTGCCTGCACTGTGAGGTCTAAGCCTCTCTCCAGGTGTTCAATGCCCCTAAGTATGCCAAGCTGCTTATTTAGATCCAAGATCTGGGCTTCCAAATATGCAACGTAATTGCATCTAGTGCAAATGTATTCACCCTCGAATGACTCTTCAAGGCATGCATACATTGCACAGGACACACACTTAGTAGCATTGTCCATGGAGCACCTGCTAGATGGGGATATACAGTACAGTATAGAAAAACAGTAAATATATGATTAGGGTTTGCTGTAGCTGGAGGACTACAAATCAAGTTAACACACAAGGAAAATCTCTCCCACCTTTTTGCTCCTTGTCTTAAACTCCGTTTTTTTTTAACTCCACTTATACACAGCCCACTTACAAAGCAAGCCCAAAGTCAGAGCAAGCTCTATAAGAGTTTAGCTATGTAATTTATAGCACCTGGGATTGCTAACCACTCCCCTTCACCAGGTACACAGCAGAGAAAAAAAATGGGTTTAAATGTTATAACCAAATGCAACCACTAAACAAACAAAGACCTTTACAATCAACTAGACAGTTATTTGCAGTCACTCCCACAAATTCACACTCAGTACCAGAACTCCGGTTTTTTAACTCCACTTATACACAGCCCACTTACAAAGCAAGCCCAAAGTCAGAGCAAGCCTGTACTTCATTTTTTTTTTTCAGGAAAACGGTAATAGATGGAAGTTGACCGAATAAATCACTAAAGAAAAAACTGTACTAGTAATGGTTACTAGTATTAAACTCCCATACCCTAAAAAATGGCTATACAGATAGATAAATAGATAGACAGATGCCCCCCGGGCCGGTGTATGTCAGGGCCGCCATGGCTCCTGAACTCAATTGTATCTGCATCCACTAGATGCAGATACAATTGTGCCAGTAGCAGCCAGCGCAGGCGGAGCAGGGAACCTCTGGTTCCCTGGTCCGCTACTCCCGGTGGCCGACGCACAGATGTGATGTAAGGCGGCGCGATGACGTCATCGCGCGCCTGCGACGTTCCTCGGGAGCAGACCCGCCGGAAGAGGCCGGGTCTGCATCGTGGGACCGCGCCTGGACAGGTGAGTATTAACTGCCCTCCCCCTATGCTCTCTATATGCACCTCTTAACCTAAGGC
>ONZH01022773.1:0-46312 GCA_900303285.1 Rhinella marina
AAAAAGCAAAATTTAGCCAACTAAGAGAGGCCATAGGCCTAACTAACTGGTACAAAGTCCTCAAATAAAAATAGAGCCACAAAACAGGATATTTTTAAAAGCATCCTAAAATCTAATTGTGAAAGATACATACCTTATGGGAATAATAGAATAAGGAACAAGAAAAAAAAAACAATGTGGATAAATAGAATTGTAAAGAAAGCAATAAATGACAGAAAGAAAGCATTTAAATCACTAAAACAGGAGGGTAGCGAGGAAGCATTGAAAAACTATAAGGGAAAAAATATAGAATATGTAAAAGACAAATAAAAGCAGCCAAACTAGAGACAGAGATTCACAAAGAGAGTAAAACTAACACTAAAATGTTCTTCATTATTCTTTATTCTTTACATACAGGTAAATGGTAAAAAGTTTCAAACTGGAGGTGTTGGCCTGTACAGAGTAATGAGGGAAAGCAAACAGTAATGAGGAGAAAGCAAAGCTATTAAATATTTTTTTCTCCACTGTATTTACTGAGGAAAATTAACTGTCAGATAAAATGCAGAATGTAAAAGTAAGTTCCCCATTAAAAGTGCCCTGTCTGACCCAGGAAGAAGCACAGTGGGGTTTTAAACAGATTACAATAAACAAATCACCGGGACCAGATGGCATACACATCTGTATTCTAAAAAAATTACGTAATGTCATAGCCAGATCCTTATTTCCAATATTTAAGGATTCCGACAGGGAGTGTTCCACAGGATTGGTGCATAGCAAATGTGGTGCCAATATTCAAAAAGGGTCCAAAAAAAGAGCCCGGAAACTATAGGCCAGTAAGTTTAAGTAAGTCTGTCGTGGGTAAACTGTTTAAAGGTTTTCTAAGAGATGCTGTCTTGGAGTACCTCAATGAAAATAAGCAAATGACACCATATAAGAATGGCTTTATTTAATTTAATTTAATCTATGAGGAGGTAAGTTCTAGACTTGACCGTGGCGAATCAATGGATGTTATATATCTGGACTTCTCCAAAGCATTTGATACTGTACCGCATAAAAGGTTAGTATATAAAATGAGACTGCTTGGACTGGGGGCAATATCTGTATGTGGGTACGTAACTGGCTGAGTGATAGAAAACAGACGGTGGTTATTAACGGTACACACTCACATTGGGTCACTGTCACTAGTGGGGTACCACAGGGGTCAATATTGGGCCCTATTCTCTTCAACATATTTATTAATGATCTTGTAGAAGGCTTGCACAGTAAAATATGATTTTTTGCAGATGACAGTAAACTGTGTAAAGTAATTAACACAGAAGAGGACAGTACACTGCTACAGATGGATCTGGATAGATTGGAGGCTTGGGCAGAGAAGTGGCAGATGAGGTTCACACTGACAAATGTAAGGTTATTCACATAGGAAGGACTAATGCAAGTTACCAGTACATACTAAATGGTAAAACACTGGGTAACAGTGACATAGAAAAGGACCTAGGAATTTTAGTGAACAGCAAACTAAGCTGTAGAAACCAGTGTCAGACAGCTGCTGCCAAGGCCAATAAGATAACGGGTTGCATCAAAAGAGGCATAGATGCCCGTGATGAGAACATAGTCCTGACATTTTACAATTCACTAGTCAGACCACACATGGAGTACTGTGTACAGTTTTGGGCTCCTGTGAACAAGGCAGAACAAAGCAGAGCTGGAGAGGGTTCAGAGGAGGGCAACAAAAGTAATACCTGGATTGGGTGGACTACAGTACCCAGAAAGATTATCAAAATTATGGTTATTCACTATGTAGAAATATATCAGGGGTCGGTACAGAGATTTCTACCATGACCTATTTATCCCCAGGACTGTGACTGTGATGACGGGACATCCTCTGCATCTGGAGAAAAGAAGGTTTGTACACAAACATAGAAGAGGATTCTTTACAGTAAGAGCAGTGAGACTATGGAACTCTCTGCCCGAGGAGGTGGTGATAGTAAGTTCACTAAAAAAGTTTAAGAGGGGCCTAGATGTATTTCTGGAGTGTAATAATATTACAGGTTATAGTTACTAGAGATGGGTCGTTGATCCAGGGAGTTATTCTGATTGCCTAATTGGAGTCAGGAAGGAATTTTTTCCCCTAAAGTGGGGAAAATTAGCTTCTACCTCACAGGGTTTTTTTGCCTTCCTCTGGATCAACTTGTAGGATAATAGGCAGAACTGGACGGACAGATGTCTTTTTTCGGCCTTATAAACTATGTTACTATGTATTATGTTACTATGTTATTGGTGGTGGTGATACAAAGAAACAAATGGTTTTTAGAAACAAAGTAAATTTTTAACATGCAAAAATAGTAAAATGTAAATAAACGACAAATGTAGCATCACCATAACAGTTTCAACCCATGGAATAAAATTAATAATTATTACCACACAATGAACCCCACAAAACAGAATGACATAAAGAAAAACTACATACAGTACTGTCTCACAAAAAACCAAATACAAAGATGCAGCCTTAGATTATAAGGTTTTAGAATATGACAACAATGCCAAAGAAAAAGCCCAGAAAAGGCCAAGACCACATATTAGGGTTTTCCATAGTCTGGATTTTTACTGGTTTTTATCTAGAGCGTAGTTCCATCCGCACATGTGAACTAGCGGCAGCACAAATCTGGCAGGCTGTTAACCTGCCGAAACAGCCTGATGGACACCTGTGCCGCTAGTGTTAAAGTAACCTTAGTTATATTAGTGAAAATTAGGTGACAGATTCCCTTTAACTAGAGATGAGTGAATCTATTCGCCACTTTGTATATTCGTTACGAATCCTCCTTATTTCCTACTCCACAGTGAATCTGGATTTTTTCAGATTCGCTTTGTATGAATATTAGATGTTATTAAAATTTTGTACGCTATCGCTATGTACGCATTCTTCTTGCCCCCCGGCCCCTAGAAGCAGGAAAATGATGATACGCCCCCCTCAAGAGCGGGAAAGTGAAGATACACCCACCTCAGAAGTGGGAAAAACCAGCCCAGGCCCACCGGGAACTTTCTGTTTGCAAGTATAGGGAGTGAAGACTCCTCCCACATTACTCTGCCCTCCTCTCTAGTTCAAGCCAGAGATGAACAACACAGCATGGCGCACCAACTACGTCCAAAGTGGGGAGAGATGGTATGGGGTAGCGAGAGGCCCAAAGGAACAGAGTGGCACAAGTGACCCCGAGAATCGCATGGGCACTGGAGGTGTCCACCGTGTCGGCTGGTGCGGCAATGGCGGCTGCATCCATGACAGCCCATGCCCAGACCCTATGGGACTATAAGAAAGCGGTGGAGGACTGGGTCATCCAAGTGTTTGACCATCTGAGGCCAGGAGACCCTATACTGGAACGGCACATCTGGTTTTCGGTGGAGAGAGGTAGTAGCTTCCTTGCAGAGGATGAGGACGGGGAAGAGTTCTTTGTGTGCCGAAGATCTGTTAAACGGCCTTACCTGCCCCAAGCCCGTCACAGCCTATATGTGGGGAATCAGGTCGAATATACCCTCATGACATCCCTGAAAGGCCCCTTTGCTACTGGGGTAACGTTACTGGCCAAGCCCCTGGTCCCTGCATTGCCAGCCAAGACCTGGCTGAAGAATCCGACAGCCACAGGACGCGTGCGAGACAGCAGATGGGACCCTCCGTTTCAGAGAGAAACCACAGCCAGAGCCTCTGACTCCTGGCTTGCCAGTGCCACCACCACCACCACAGTCCTTTCACCTGGGTCAGCTGACTACCTCATCCTTCACTTTCCAGCCCATGATGATCCAGTACCAGCTACCATGGAAAATGGCATCAGCAGCAGCCCTGGGAGCTGGCGGTTCTTCCTTGAGTGCAGCCTTGCCTGAACCACTGCAGCCAGAAATCCTTACCCCTGCTGTCCTGGCAGGAGGATCCAGAAAGGTGAAGGCTCAAGTGGCAGCAGCGCTCACCAGTGTGACCACCCGGTCAAGTCCCATTTCAACCAGCAAAGGGAAGTGGAGCTCAACAATGGCAGCCAGCCTGGCCTACAGGAGGCAGGAGCGTCCTCTTATGTCGTTCAGCAGTAGAAGCAGCGAGGAGGACTTCAGGTCCCTCATCTGAGGAACCCTTCTACAATTGGCTGTCTCTGTCTGGATGACTTAATGGACACCTCATGGTCTGGACCTATGGGAGCCACAACAAGGACTGCACCTGACGGGTGAGAGCTAGTTGGCACGGTTTTAATTTATCTTATTTTTATTGCCCCCTGTTTGACTCTCACCCAGATGACCATGGCTTGTCAGGACTCCCCCCATTCTGCAGTAAATTCCCATTTGTGCCTAAGCGCACCTATTTTCCTTTTTTTCCCCTTCTCAGGTTATTTGGGAGCCCCCTTTGCAAAAATGGTTCTCTATTTGCTGCTATTTTATATTATCCATGTGGATTACATGTTACCTGTTTGGATTTAAAAAATTCCTCACGTGGATTACAATTGAATTTTGGACTATGTGTTTTATGCCAAGCAGCCAAGAAAAGAGACTCAGAACTATTTTGCTTGCAAATGTGAAATTGATTGCACTAAAATGTTTGCATAATTATTTCTTTGCAGTATTTTAGCAATAATGTTTTTACACGTTTTAGCAACATTCAAGCACTTTAGCCCATTGTGTGTATTTCAGGTACTGCAATATGTCCTATTTTAAGGGCCAGTTTTAGACAAAATGTGGCCCTGAGCAAAATCAAAAGTGGGGCTCCAAATTTTGTAATAATGTACTAACAACACAGTTATGTTCTGTCGATTCCGGCCCTCCCTCACAGATTTACATCCCATAAAGCCCCTCACACAGATCTTCACCCTCATGGCCCCAGAATACGCCACATGCCCCCTCCCCTCACAGCAATGAGTTCCCCTCACTCACAGCATCTGAGAGTGTTAAAAACCGCAAGCATTGGATTCCTCATCAGGCGCGCTTTCCCCCAGCGGAGATTGGGGAAAGCACCCTGTTCTATAAATAAGCCACAGTCTGTACTAGGCTTCCAGGCTTATTGTTAGTATATCCCAGTTCAGGCCACTAGATGGCAGCACTGAACTGTGATATAGTGATTTCTATACAGACTAATAGAGCAATTTACTGATGATTGTAAGTTGTGGTCCACTTGGGGGACTTAACAAAAAGTAAAAATAATTTAAAAAAAGTTTTGAAAATACCTTAAAAATTAAAATCACCCCCATTCCCCAAAAATAAAAAAAAAACACAAAATAAAAATAGCATTATGGGTATTGCCGCATGCGAAAACGGGAAATTCACATTTTTTTCATCACTTTATCTCCCAAGAAAATTTAATAAAAAGTGATCAAGTCATACACACCCCAAAATGGTACTGTCAAAAATGACAGATCGCCCCGCAAAAAATGAGCCCCCACACATCTCCATAGAAATAACTATAAAAAAGTTATGCGTGTCAGAATATCGCGATAAGTTTTTACGAAGTGAGTCCTAATGAGGGGGTGCTGCTAGGGTTACCACCTTTCCTAACAAAAAATACTGGTTACACAAGTTAAAAAGGTTGGTGTGGGTTAATACGGGTGTTATTGATCATATTTTACATTTTGCGCCATTTTTTTCGCAATGAAATCAAACATTACACTGTTGGGGACACCCTGTGTATTTAACCACTTCACGTCCGCCCATTGACTATAAACGTCCGTGAAGTGGTTGTTAATTTCTCAAATGGACGTTTCTGAACGTCCATTCAGAAATAGCAGCTGCACGCTAATCGTGCAGCTGCACAGTGGGGTACCTGCTGTCAGTGACAGCAGGGTACCCCAAAGAGAAGGCAGGGACCGTTCCCAGGGGTCCCTGCCTTGTAGATCGGTGTATACACAGCTCTCACCGAGTCACATGATCGCCGGGGCCGGGAGCGTGCAGGAGCTGCCGGGTCTCTCATAGATCCGATCAGCCCTGCACTGAGGCTGTACAGCATAGTATTATGCTGTACAGCCTCTCTGGGGATGTATTTCCCCTGTAACTGGGGCTACTATGTCAGCCCCAGTTACAGGAGAAATCAAGTGTAAAAAAAATAAAAATAAAAAGTAAGTAAAGTTAAATGTCCCTGAGGTCTTGTATGACCTTATGGGGGACACAAAGTGTAAAATAAAAAATAAAAAAACAATAAAAAAAATAGAGTATTATATAAAAAATAAAATAAAAATCACATATATAAAAAAAAATAATTTTCCCCCAAATATGTCATTAAAAAAATGTTACAAATAAAAATAAATAAATAAAATAGACATATTTGGTATCACCGCGTCCGAAACGACCGGCTCTATAAAAATATCACATGATCTACCCCATCAAGTGAACTGTGTAAAAAAATCTCATAAAAATTATGCCAAAACAGCTTTTTTTTCGCCTCACCTACCAAAAAACATAATATCAAACAATCAAAAAGTCGTATGCATCCCAAAATGATAGCAATAAAAATGTCACCTCATCCCGCAAAAAATGAGCCCCCACACAAGATCATAGCCCGAAAAATGAAAAAAAAATGGCTCTTAAAAAATTGCAACACAAAAACATGATTTTTTTTCTAAAAATGCTCTTATTGTGTAAAACATAAAATAAATAAATAAAAAATAGACATACAGTATTTGGTATTGTTGCATCTGTAACAACTGGCTCTACAAAAATATCTACAATATGATCTACCCAATCAAGTGAACGGTGTAAAAAAAAATATAGAAAAATGCCCCTAAACTGCTTTTTTTTTTAGTTAACCTCCCAAAAATTAGATTAAAAAGTGATCAGAAAGGCGGATGTACCCCAAAATGGTGCCAATAAAAAGCACAGCTTGTCCCACAAAAAATAAGACCTCACGCAGCTCAGTCCACAAAAAAATTAAAAAGTTATCACTCTTACAAACCATGACAAAAAATTCCATGTTAGAAAATGCAGATGCTGCTCCTCCCCTTCTGAGCCCTGGCGTATCCCCAAATAACAGTTTACGACCACATGTGGGGTGTTTCTGCAAACTGCAGAATCGGGGTAATAAATATTGAGTTTTGTTTTGTTGTTAACCCTAGATATGTTACAGGAAAAAAATTATTAAAATGGTAAATCTGCAAAAACAGTGAAATTTTGAAATTTCACATCTATTTTGGTTTAATTCCTGTGGAATACTTAAAGGGTTAACAACATTTCTAAAACCAGTTTTGAATAGTTTGAGGGGTGTAGTTTCTAAAATGGGGTAATATATGGGTGTTTTTTTATTATGTAAGCCTCGCAAACTGTCTTCAGAACTGAACTGGTCCTTAAAAAAGTTGATTTTGCAAATTTGCAAAAATTGTGTCTAAAATTCTAAACCTTCTACTGTCTTAAAAAAATAAAATGACACTACCAAAATGATGCCAACATAAAGTAGACATATGGGGAATGTAAATTAAAAAGGATTTTATGGGGTATCACTATCTGTCTTAAAAGCAGAGAGATTCAAGTTTAGAAAACAGTGAATTTTTTCAAATTTTCGTTAAGTTTTAATTTTATTTTTAAAAAAATCCAAAAGTTATCGACTCAGATTTACCATTAACTTGAAGTACAATGTGTCACGAGAAAACAGTCTCAGAATCGCTTGGATAAGTAAAAGCGTTTCAAAGTTATTACCACATGAAGTCACACATGTCAGATTTGCAAAATTAGGCCTGGTCAGGAAGGGGGTAAATGGCCCAGATGGGAAGTGGTTAAGTTTAATCTGGCCTCTATTTTTAAAACATTTCTGTTGGGATGCAAATTCCCAACCTTCTACATTAAAGGCAAGAACCTTAACCACTGGGCTATAGAGCTCAATGTTCAGTCATAGCTGAAAAACCTCATAGAGGTTTCTCTTGTATTGAAAACGTCATTGAAGTTTCTATGGTATTATAGAAAAGAAACTTCTATGAGGTTTTTCACCACTGACTTAACACTGAGCTCTCTATAGCCCAGTGGTTAAAGTGCTTGACTTTAATGTAGAAGGTTGTAAGTTCAAATCCCTAAAGAAACATTTCAAAAATAGACTTGTATACACAGTGTGTCCCCAAGCATAGAGACCATGCTTGGGAATACCTCTTTCATGTTGATAACACTAACTCCATATATGGACACAGCCAGAGCAGGGACTCCTAAGTTGGGAAATTCCCCACTCTGAAATTGACTGAAAGCTGCCATTGAGACTGAAGCAGGGGGCCCCTTAGAGGAGCGGAGCCCAGTTTGCACACCCCTAATGCCAGCCCTGCCTATTATGCACTTTTTCTATGGTGTTTTTGGTAAATTATGCACTTAGCCGGATAGCTAGCACCTTACTTTTCTAGCTCATATGGACTGCCTCTGAGGACTGTAAGCCGCGGCCTAACATCGTGCGTGCATATGACGCAATCGCG
The DNA here is from genome assembly GCA_900303285.1 of Rhinella marina. NCBI lineage: Eukaryota > Metazoa > Chordata > Amphibia > Anura > Bufonidae > Rhinella > Rhinella marina. The sequence continues at coordinate 8,385 of ONZH01022773.1, forward strand.
AGACAATAGTTCGCCAAGGATTTGTACACTAATGCTTACGTATTCAGTTCAGTAGCGTACTTTTAACAACGGTTAGACTGTATGTTTGTAATCTGTGCAGGAATGTTCGCAGAACAACGATTATTTTTTAACGCAACTTTGACCGAATAAATTTGTATTAAGAACAGATCTTGTTATAAATTTGTCGATTATTCACAGAAGCGAATTTTTGAAGATTCGCTCATCTCTACTTTTAACCCTTTGTGACAGAACAGAACTTTGGAGAAGTCCACAAATATGACATCCATTGATTCGCCATGATCAAGTCTAGAACTTACCTCCTCATGGAAACTAATTAAGGGCCTTTGCACATGACCGTATGCTCTCCGAGACATATGGTCCCTGAGCGGGCCATATGTCTTGGATCAGCTTTGATCATGCGCACGGGAGCGCACAGCATCATAGATTACAGTGATGATGTGCCCATCGGGCTGCCCGCGGGGCTATTGTCCCGCACTCACAAGATCATATGAGTGCGGAACAATAGTCCCACAGGCGGCCCAACGTGCACAGCATCATAACATAGTAACATAGTAATATACTGTAGTTTATAAAACCGAAAAAAAACATCTGTCCATCCAGTTCGGCCTGATATCCTACAAGTTGATCCAGAGCAAGGCAAAAAAACCCTGAGGTAGAAGCCAATTTTCCCCACTTTAGGGGAAAAAATTCCTTCCCAACTCCAATCAGGCAATCAGAATAACTCCCTGGATCAACGACCCATCTCTAGTAGATATAACCTGTAATATTATTACCCTTCAGAAATACATCCAGGCCCCTCTTGAACTCTTTTAGTGAACTTACTATCACCACCTCCTCAGGCAGAAAGTTCCATAGTCTTACTGTAAAGAATCCTCTTCTATGTTTGTGTTCCAAACGCAGAGGATGTCCCCTCGTCACAATCACAGTCCTGGGGATAAATAGATCATGGGAGAGATCTCTGTACTGACCCCTTGATGTATTTATACGTAGTTATTAGATCTCCTCTCAGTCGTCTTTTTTCTAAAGTAAATAACCCTAATTTTGATAATCTTTCTGGGTACTGTAGTCCACCCATTCCAGTTATTACTTTAGTTGCCCTCTTCTGAACCCTCTCCAGCTCTGCTATGTCTGACTTGTTCACAGGAGCCCAGAACTGTACACAGTACTCCATGTGTGGTCTGACTAGTGATTTCTAAAGTGGCAGGACTATGTTCTTATCACGGGCATCTATGCCTCTTTTGATGCAACCCATTATTTTATTGGCCTTGGCATCAGCTGTCTGACACTGGTTTCCGCAGCTTAGTTTGCTGTTTACTAAAATTCCTAGGTCCTTTTCCATGTCAGTGTTACCCAGTGTTTTTCCATTTAGTATGTACTGGTGACTTGCATTATTCCTTACTTTGTGCATAATCTTACATTTGTCAGTGTTAAACCTCATCTGTCACTTCTCTGCCCAAGCCTCCAGTTCATCCAGATCTGTAGCAGTGTACTGTCCTCTTCTGTGTTAATTACTTTACACAGTTTAATGTCATCTGCAAAAATTGATATTTTACTGTGAAACCCTTCTACAAGATCATTAATAAATATATTGAAGAGAATAGGGCCCAATACTGACCCCAGTGGTACTACTAGTGACAGTGACCCAATCCGTGTGTGTACCGTTAATAACCACTCTCGGTTTTCTATCACTGAGCCAGTAACTTACCCACATACAGACATTTTCTCCCAGGCCAAGCATTCTGATTTTATATACTAACCTTGTATGTGGTACAGTGTCAAATGCTTTGGAGAAGTCCAGATATACAACATCCAATTATTCGCAGTGGTCAAGTCTGGAACTTACCTCCTCATAGATACTGATTAAATTGGTTTGACATGACCGATCCCTCATGAAGCCATGCTAATATGGAGTTATTTGCTTATTTTCATTGAGGTACTCCAAGATAGCATCTCTTAGAAAACCTTCAAACAGTTTACCCACGACAGATGTTAAACTTACCGGTCTATAGTTTCTGGGCTCTCTTTTTGGACCCTTTTTGAATATTGGCACCACATTTGCTATGTGCCAATCCTGTGGAACACTCCCTGTCAGTACAGAGTCCTTAAATATCAGAAATAAGGGTCTGGCTATGAGATTACTTAATTCTCCTAGGATTCGGGGGTGTATGCCATCCGGTCCTGGCGATTTGTCTATTTTAATCTTTTTAAGATGCCGCTGTACTTCTTCCTGGGTTAGACAGGGCACTTTAATGGGGAATTTACTGTTATATTCTGCATTTCATCTAGTAGCTTTGCTTACTCCTCATCGCTTTCTGCAACTCCCCCCTCATTACTCTGTACAGGGCCGACACCTTCAGATTTATGCTTTTTACCATTTATATAATTTATACATTTTGGAATTTTTTATAAATAAAGAAACATATTGACTCAGATTTACACTAACATAAAGTACAATATGTCATGAGAAAACAATCTCAGAATCGCTTATATAAGTAAAAATGTTCCAGAGTTATTACCACATAAAGTGACACATGTCAGATTTGCAAAATGATGCTGCAGGGACAGACACAAACGCCAACTTTGAGACAGAATTTTACACTAGAATTGTGCTGCAACTTTGGTGCAGAACAGTGCATCTGGGGTCATGCCGACTTTCCCAAGTCCCACCCCTTTTTGAGCAAGTCAGAAAGCATTGTAGAACCCCTAATTGTTTAAAAAGTGCACTAAATTGCAACTTTTTAGACAGATGGTAGGTACAGGCACATTCGTAAATCTGGGCCAAAGGAAGAAGAGTAATATAACTGAAAATATGACAGAATTTGAGGTAGTGCACTCACCTATTTTTGCTGTGCAGGTAGGCGCACCAGCTTTATTTGTATTTTATTTTAAAGGTACTTCAACCAGATTGGAGGAACTATTCAGCAGGAGAAAATCTGGATATTTTGTCATCAGGGATTAGTCAGTGTATTGTTCATGAAGCATATTAACATAGCACATATACTTCATTTTCCACATAATAAACTAATGCATACAATGCATGGGGAGCACTGTGCCTAATGGTGAGCACTGATGCTTTGCAGCTCAGTAAAGTGCTGCGGTATATACGTATAAGCTCTATATAATAGAGTAAAATAAATAAATCATGGTATATGTACTATAGTATCTTATTATGTTGAAAAGAACTTGAAGAGGTCAGTACAGTCTGAAATGCCTTGTTTTAATTTCAACAAACAATTAATCTTCAGTCTTCATGAACCTACTGATTGTTCCCTTATGGAACTAAGGACTGTTCCCTTTTTACACTGGCAAATAAAGATCCAAACTTTTTCCTGCTAAATGTTCTCAATAAATGTCAAGACATATTTACCAAGCAACACATTTGTTATTTTCTGATGATCCAAATAAAAAGATTTGGACCATCTCCTTTTACTGTATTCTAACTTGTAAAAGAAACTGCAGATCACAGATTATTTTATCTTTGCTAAAAGTGTTGTCTAACTTCAGCAAATCACATTTATCAGGTAGAGAAAGTTGATACAAGCACTTACTAATGTATTGTGATTGTCTATATCGCCTCTCTTCCTGGACTGATTCATTTTTCCATCACATTATACGCTGTTTGTATCCAGGGACTACAACCACCCTTCAATCTAGCAACATTGGCCGTGCCTGCACACTACAGGAAAAAAGCAAAGCACTGGCCTATACGCATTCCTGCATTTCCGGAAACCAGAGAAGCTGGAGCCTCTTCCTATAGTGTGAAAGCACGGCCACCATTGCTGGATTGCAGGATGGTCTGTAACCATGGAAACGGGCATTGTATAATGTGGTGGAAAAATGAATCCAGCCAGCAAAGGAGGCAATATGGACAATGACAATATATTAGCATCATTACTGTTACATGACATTTTGTATCTGTTACTGTCAAATTTTGATTTGTTTCTATACACGTATTCCATGTGTCACACTGCAGTAGACTCCTGTTCAAGGAAACTCTTAAATGTTCTTCTGTGATCCAAACATCATGTCATTTGTTTTTTACTTTGTGCTAGTACAGGGTTTGTGGACATAATGTTCTGATATACAACCTGTAAATTGAAAGTGACATTGAGAACAATGTACTGTAAGTAGAGATGAGCGAGCACTAAAATGCTCAGGTGCTCGTTATTCGAGACAAACTTTTCCCGATGCTCGTTTCGAGTAACGAACCCCATTGAAGTCAATGGGAGACTCGAGCATTTTTGCAGGGGACCAAGGCTCTGCCTAGGGAAGGCTGGGTGAAAACCTGGAAACATCAGAAAATGATGGAAACACCACGGAAATGGACAGGAAACAGCAGGGGCAGCATGCATGGATGCCTCTGAGGCTGCCTAATCCCACCATTACCCCAACTTCTCAGGCAACAGCCTGGTGGTTACCCTCATGGCAATTGTGCTCACCCAGACCAAGAAAGGCGAGGCACATGCCCATCACATGTTAGGGAAGCACCCAAGTAGGTGCAAAGAAAAATTGTTTAGAGAGAGGGCCTGTAGGTGGACCTCCGGAAAAATTGTTTGGCGAGAGGGCCTGTAGGCGGACCTCCGGAAAAATTGTTTGGGGAGAGGGCCTGTAGGTGGACCTCCGGAAAAATTGTGGTAAAAGAGTGCCAGTTGGACCTCTAAAAAATTGCGTTTTTTGGGTCAGCGTTAGGCAAAGACGATATGGAGGAGGAGTAGGAGGAGTAGAGAAGAGGAATCGGATACATAAGTAATGTTAATCTTTAGCTGCTTTCCCCCGGAGGAGATTTGAATTCCGGTGAAATCCAGGCTTTGTTCATTTTAATAAGCGTCAACCTGTCAGCGCTGTCAGTTGACAGGTGTGTACGCTTATCGGTGATGATGCCACCAGCTGCACTGAATACCCGCTCTGACAACATGCTAGCGGCAGGGCAGGCCAGCACCTCCAAGGCGTACAGCGCCAGTTCAGGCCACGTGTCCAGCTTTGAAACCCAGTAGTTGTATGGAGCAGAGTGATCGCTACGGACGTTGGTATGGTCAGCTAGGTACTCCCTCACCATCTTTCTGTACAGTTCCCCCCTACTCTGCCTAGACTGGGGACAGGTGACAGTGTCTTGCTGGGGTGACATAAAACTGGCAAAGGCCTTGGAGAGCGTTCCCCTGCCAGTGCTGGACAAGCTGCCTGCTCACCTCCTCTCCCCCGCTACTTGGCCCACAGAACCATGCCCTCTGCCGCTAGCGGCGTCAGATGGGAAGGATTGTTTCAGCTTGTGCACCAGGGCCTGTTGATATTGATTCACTCTCATACTCCTTTCCTCTACAGGGATGAGAGTGGAAAGGTTCTGCTTGTACCGTGGGTCCAGGAGAGTGAACACCCAGTAATCGGTGTTTGAAAAAAATGCTTCTAACGCGAGGGTCACGGGATAGGCAGCCTAACATAAAGTCTGCCATGTGCCAACACGCAAGAATTCCCTCTCCTCACTGGCCTGACTCTCCATTTCCTCCTCCTCCAAGTCCTCCTTGTTAGGCCACTGAAGCACAAATAAAATAAATAAGTGACTCTGCCGCTTGGCAGAGTCACTGGGGATCACTGGACCTAAACTCTGGGCAGCCGGACAATGACGATCGCTCCCAAAGTTCGAAATGATATAGGAGGCAAGATAACGAATAGTAAGGTAAACACTTACACAACACGTACTGCGCAAAAGCGCTTGAGATTGGAGCCAGAGCTTTGGCTTCACAGACCTCCAGACGAGCGACGCCCACCGTGTACCCGTGCTCCAGGAGGGGGCTACGGCACGGCCGCAAGCGTGGCTTTCAAACAGTCTGAGTGATACACACACACAAAGACAGACAGAAAAGCAGGCACGTGAAACCACGCACCGGTGCAAGGAAGCACACAAACACTCAGTAACATTCAGTGTCAATAGCAATGGACTGGACTCCTCTTCAGCCCATACACGCTCAAGAGTTAAGAAGGACTGAGCACTGGTACCCTCTTCTGTCTCGCCCACATTCTCCTCCTCTTCCTCCTCGTCCCCCTCCGATATGCGCTGAGAAACAGACCGGAGGGTGCTCTGGCTATTAAGCGACGCATCTTCCTCCACCGTCTCTTGTGGCAAGCGCATCCGACTTCATGCTGAGCAGTGAGTTTTTCAACAAGTAAAGCAGCGGGATGGTGAGGCTGATAATGGTGGCATCGCCGCTGACCATCTGTGTTGACTCCTCAAAGTTGGTCAACTCCTGGCAGATATCAGACATCCACGTCCACTCCTCATTGTAGACTTGAGGAATCTGAGTGACCTGACTACCAGTTCTGGTGGAAGTTGACATCTGGCAGTCTACAATCGCTCTGCGCTGCTGGTAAACTCTGGATAACATGTTTAATGTCGAATTCCATCTTGTGGGCACATCGCACCACAGTCGGTGAGCGGGCAGTTGTAGGCGGCGCTGCACTGCCCTGAGAGTGGCAGCATCTGTGGTCGACTTGCGGAAATGCACACAGATGTGGCGCACCTTGGAGAGCAAATCAAGACAGGGTATGTCTTGAGGAACCGCTGAACTATGAGAGTGAACACGTGGGCCAGGCATGGCACATGTGTCAGTCTGCCGAGTTGCAGAGCCGCCACCAGGTTACGCCCAGTGTCACACACAACCATGCCTGGCTTGAGTTTCAGCGGTGCCAGCCACAGATCGGTCTGTGACATGATGCCCTGTAACAGCTCTTGGGCGGTGTGCCTTTTGTCACCTAAGCTCAGCAGTTTGAGCAACGCCTGCTGGCGCTTACCCACGGCACTGCTGCTGCGCCTAGAGCTACCGACTGAAGGCGCCGTGCCCACGGATGGTAATTCGGAGGAAGAGGTGGAGGAGGAGGAGGGGTCGGAGGAGGAGGCATAGTACGTCTGAGAGACCGTGACCGAGGTAGGCCCCGCAATCCTCGGTGTGGGCAGTACATGAGCGGCCCCAGGGTCAGACTCGGTCCCAACCTCCACCAAGCTAACCCAATGTGCCGTCAGTGATATATAGTGTCCCTGCCCGGCAGCACTTGTCCACGTGTCCGTGGTTAGGTGGACCTTCTCAGAAACAGCATTGGTCAGGGCATTGATGATTTTCTGTGACACGTGCTGGTGTAGGGATGGGACGGCACATCGGGAAAAATAGTGGCGGCTGGGGACCGAATACCGAGGGGCAGCCACCGCCATGAGATTGCGAAAAGCCTCGGTCTCTACCAGCCTATAGGGCAGCATCTCCAGGCTAAGCAATTTGGAGATGTGGACGTTGAGGGCTTGGGCATGTGGGTGGGTGGAACTGTATTTCCTCTTGCGCTCCAGCGTCTGCTGTAAAGACAGCTGAACGCTGCGCTGGGACACATTGGTGGACGCTGTGGAGGATCGTGGAGGCGAAGGTGTGGTTTTCCGGCGGGAGGCGCTCGTGCCGGGGTCCTGGGCAGGGGGTTGACTAGCAGAGGCAGAGAGTGACACAGGGGAAGGAGCAGTGGTGTGACCCGCAGGAGGTGAACGGCCTTTGTTCCATTGAGTGGGGTGTTTAGCACTCATATGCCTGCGCATGCTGGTGATGGTTAGGCTAGTAGTGGTGGCACCCCTGCTGATCCTGGTGTGGCACAGGTTGCACACCACAGTCCGTCGGTCATCCTCACTTTCTTTAAAGAACCTTCTCTACGTGAAACGGTTGCTGCTGATGCACCAGCTCTGGCCCTGCTTCTCCCTCTGGCCACACCACTGCCTCTTCCATCCTGTTCTGGTGCAGCACTCGCCTCCGCCTCAGAAGTACTGTCTTCACTCGGCTTATCAACCCAGCTTGGGTCAGTCACCTTGTCATCCTCCGATTCCTCAGTCTGCTCCCCCCTCGGACTTCCTGCCCTGACAACAACTTCACCACTGTCTGACAACCGTGTCTCCTCATCGTCCGACACCTCTTTACACACTTCTTCACTAAGTCAACAATGTCATCATCATCACTCACAGACTGCGACAGTTGGAAAACTTGGGCATCGGGAAAGAGGTCAGCAGCAACCTGAGAAGTGGTTTGTGACTCTGGGAAGGTTCCAGAAAACAGTTCCTCAGAGTATACCAGATCGCATTCCAAATTTTCCTGGGAGGGGGCAGACTGGGGGAAAGGAGGTTGAGGTGGAGGAGCCAGAGGAGTGCTCCCTTGGGTAACGTGGGTGAACTGCGTGGAAGACTGACTGGTGGACAAATTACTTGAAGCATTGTCCACAATCCACGACATCAGCTGTTCGCACTGTTGTGGTTTCAACAGTCCTCTACCACGTGTCCCTGTAAGTTGAGACATGAAGCTAGGGAGTGTAGCTCTGCGGCGTTCCCCTGCTCCCTCATCAGCAGGTACTGTCTCACCCTGCCCAGGACCACGACCTCTGTCCCCTGCAGTAATTGAATGCCCACACCCACGCCCTCGTACTCGACCCTTAGCCCTGGGGTTCAACATTTTCTGTATATAAGTGTATTATATGTACAAAAAAAAAATGGGCCTGCTGTACTGAAACCCACAAACTTGTTCAATCTGAACAAGAAAATATATAGGTGGATAAGTTAGAGCAAAATTACGTATGTTATTACGTACCGTGCAGTATGGAGCAATTACACGGAAACTATTAGATTAGGCAGACTTGGTCTGCTTAATTGCAGCCCAGACAAATGTCGCACAGAGATTTTTGTAATGTAGCTGTATCAGTGAGAGCAAAAGACCTTTTTTAATTAAGCAACGTACAGAATGTGTCACCTGGACAGAAAATACAGATTGTGCTTTGTATATAGGTGGATAAGTTAGAGCTAAATTACGTATGTTATTACGTACCGTGCAGTATGGAGCAATTACACTGAAACTATTAGATTAGGCAGACTTGGTCTGCTTAATTGCAACCCAGATAAATGTTGCACAGAGATTTTTGTAATGTAGCTGTATCAGTGAGAGCAAAAGACCTTTTTTAATTACGTGACGTACAGAATGTGTCACCTGGACAGAAAATACGGATTGTGGTTTGTGGTGAGTGGACAGCTGAACTGTGACACACAGAATGGTTCCACACAGCTGTATGAAATGGATTTGTATCACTGAGATCAATAAAAAAAAAAGTGTTATATATGGCGATAGCTGCACTACTAGTGCCAGCCAGCCCAGCCAGGAGACAAAAAAAAGTGTCTTGTAGCCCTTAGAAGGGCTGTTGGGTTCTTTTGATATCACTCCTGCCTAACAGAGAACTAAATCCAGGCCCTAACACTCTCCCTGAAATGCAGCCGATCTGTCCCTAACGACATCCAGACAGCATCTGAGCTGAGCACCGCGGGCAGTCACTAGTATATTCCAGGGTCACCTGATCAGGCCAGCCAACCCCTGCTATCGACATGTAAGGGCCCCACGTGATGCTGGGTGTACCGCAGAGTCTCCTGGCTTGTGATTGGCTGAGTTTATAGGCACCAAAAATTCAAAATGCGGGAGATGCCATTTCCTTGAGCATGGCGAGATACTCGTCCGAGCAGCGAGCACTTACGAGTACCCTAATACTCGAACGAGCACCAAGCTCGGACGAGCATGCTCGCTCATCTCTAACTCTATGTTATTTCAGAATGTCAGATAAAACATGGTGCGAAAAAGTAATTCATCGGTTATGTGTGGAATGTGTTCTATTTTCAGTGTGCATTTGAAATGCCTGCATACTCATATCATTTAATCTACTGCTGCACCTTAAGGAATCTGCAATTGTTGGGGCATAAAATGTATTTCACAATGTCACTATTTCTCTTTATGTTTACGTTGTCAGATCAAGATTCTCCAAACTAAGTGTTAAAATTAATCTTTTTTTAGTTTTGATATGTTGTGGGTAGCATTATTATTACTGGCTATATAAATGAACAGTATGCAGTCTTCCCCCACCAGTAATAAGGATAAAACAAAGCCAGGTTATATTGTACTTGATGTGACTCTGAATTCATGTACACACTTGCAGGTGGCAAAATGAACTTTACAATAACATTCACCCCAAATGCCATGTAGCAGGTTTATGAAAACTGTCTAAGGGTGGTTGCACACATAGCATTAAAAAAGAAATAAACCACAGTTTTTTTACAGTTTTTCATGCAGTGTTTTCATCCAAAAAGGTTGAAAAGGAAAGAGAAATATAAAGGAAGGACTTAGGATTGATTCACCTGACTGTGCTTGATCCAGGAAACATTGTGTGTGTGTTGACCATATCTCCAGGGCTGACTGAATTCCCTCACTGAAATTGACTGCAACATAGTGTTTTATAGTACAATTAGATCTTATTTGATCGTGAGTCTGTTGTAATGGACCCACATCATCATATGAGTACAGTACATTAGACCTGCAATCAGATAGGAACTGATTGCACATTACATTACTATGAGGCAGTAGGTTGGGAGCCACAGTCAGTCTGGGAGATCTGGCTGACACATGTACCATATTTCCTGGACCGAGCATGGTCATGTGAATCGGCTCTTTTACTTCTCCATCCTGCTGGAACAACCTCTGCAAAAACTGCAGTGCCTCTTTCCTTTTTAACTCTATGTGTGAAACCATCCTAACTTACGTTGTCCATAGCAGCCAGTAACAGCACAGATTCCCTTTTCAAAGATGCAAAAAGAAATGTGACATTATGATTGGTTGCTATGACAACAAAGGCAAGTTTTCTTTTGGACTCCTCCATAAATCTCCCCCATACTTTCATTGTATCTTTGCAATAAAACTAAATTCATAAATGCACTGATATTTTAGATTTCCCTATTTCAGACCTTAAAGGGGTATTTTGGTTACTGTAAGTTATCTCCTATACACAGTATAGAGGATAGCTAACTGATCAGTGGTCCTCATTCCCCGTCTTAATGGAGGGGCAGGTCGAGCATGCCCCCCGATCGCTCTATTTTATCTGTTTGAGACTACCAGAGATAGCCAATCACTGTCTTCTGCTATCTTCAGCACTCCCAAAGAGAATACGTGAAGAGGTGTGGCATATGCTTGACTTGCTGCCCCCTAAGGAAGAGGGAATGGGACCTTAATCTTAGGATCATTAGGAGTCTGTTTTCCCATTCTAATGGAGCAGCAGGCATGCAGTAAGTTTGTCATCCTCTATTCTGGGAGGCTTATGCAAAGAAGCAGCATTTGTTTTGTTTTTGCATTTTTTTTACTGTTTTTTACCGTACATACAAAGCATAACAGCTTAACCCTATTCTACTAGTTGGTATGAATATGCAAATACCAAACATGGTGTGGTATTATTACATTTTAGTATTGTCTAGAAATAAAATGTCACATCCTTAGAGTCATAGCCATTTAAATTTTCTTTAGACATAATAGTATTGGGGGTTTTTGTTTGCAGCATCGGATGTAGTTTGGTACCATTATTTTTTTTTGTGACCAATTTGTATCTCAAAATGTTATTGGCACCCCCATCGACCAGCTGTTTGAAAAGGCTGTGGCCTCTTCCTAGGCTAGTGATCTTACGTTCATCAGTCACATGGATTAAGTGCACTTCAGTCCCATTTCAGTGAAAGGGTCAGAGCTGCACTACCAAGCACGGTTGCTATATGGTGCACAACACTGTAAGAAGGCCTCCACATGCACTGGAGCACCACCACCTTTTCAAAGATCACATATTAATGACTTATCCTGAGGATAGGCTATCAATATAAAAATCTTGGACAACCTCTTTAAGTACATTTTTCCGTCTTTCCACCTTTGGAACCATATCTGTCAAGCAGATTGTGGCCATGTTCAACTGTGCAGCAAAGAACAATTTATGAATCATCAAAAGATTTAGCAAAGTTATTTCCAGTGCTTCTTATAGAATTAATTAGTCCACCATTTATGTATTAAATCAAGACTTTCTTGCCCACAACTTTTATAGCTAGAATTATCTTGACTTCAGGATCATCACTTTAACACAGTTTGTTGTATTACTGTATTGTGATTTTGTTGCATTTTCACATTGAAGGGGTTGTCCAGGATAGCAAAAACATGGCTACTTTCCTCTAAAAAGAGCTCCACAACTGTCCATATGAAGTCTGGTATGGAAAGTGAGCTTCTTTTAGTTCGATTGAGCTGCAATGCCACACACAATGTATGGACAAGGGTGGTGCTTTTTTAATAAGAAAGCAACCATGTTTTTTCTTATTCTGACAACTCCTTTAACCCCAAAATATATTGTACATTTTTCCATTCAGCACTTGGATCTGAATACTTTTGTAAATACATGTAATTGAAAATTTAGTATACCCAATAAGCTATTCAATAAAATGTGGCATAGCACCACCTGCTTTTTGTTCTTTTTCTTGTTTCTTGTCCACCGCACTGAGGTGGCCACACGCACTTAGTTCAAATCTTCAGCTGCCACTATTAGCAACTATGGCAGTTACAGGGAAAGAGCTACAGCAGAAAGGACATGTGCTTTGAGCTGCCAGCATACAATAAGCATAGCAATGAATGGGGAGATTTCTGGTTCAATTTCTGAGCTTAACTGTTATATATGCCCTGTACTAATGCTTAGTCATGCAGCTATGTAGTCTGTGGCCTCCTCCTTCCAGTTCTGAGCGGAACTTGCACTCTGGCTCAGAATCCTGTATTATTGTTAGGGCGTGTCTTTCTCCTTTTTTGAGGCAGCATACGCATGCCCTCTATCTTCCTCAGCATTGTGTATTTAATGGTCCTCCTTTAACTGGGAGACGTCTGTGCAATTAGTTTCTTAGCTAGTCTAGTTTCTAGTTTGAGCTAATGTGCTCTGCTGTTTCTGGTCATTCTGTGTACCAGACTTTGGATTACGTTTTATGGACTTTGTCTCATTGCTCCACCTGCCCTGACTCTAGTTTACGTTTAGACGTTTACGTTTTCCACCTGGCCTTTCTTCTGCCTTCGTACGCTGACTATGTAGAGTGTTTGACAAGCCTGGACGCACCACTTCAGCTGGTTCCTCCATACTGCGGCTGTGCCAAGGGAGTCAGTCTATGGGCCAGTATGCAGCCAAGGTCTGGACCCTGCCCTCTGAACTGGGCTGGTATAATGAGTCACTAGTGGTCGCATTCTTGGAGGGTCTGTCTGAGAAAATTAAGGGCAAGCTGGCCAGTCAGGATATAAGAGTGAGATCAGAGTAAGAACATCAGGTACACGGTAACCTTGCCGTGGTCTGGTGTCAGACCACTTTTAAAAGGATCCCCAAAAATAGTGCCAACCTCTAGAATAGTAATATTAAGAGAATAAATAGTTAATAATAAATCAGTTAAAAAGTGAGATCAGTCAAAATTGTAGGTTAAATGTAAAACTTGTGTTTATTCACTTCACTGGGGGGTGGTCTGCAGGATAAAGCTCAAGACACCTGCAGCACCTATCCCCCCAACCAGGATCACTTGTAGAATCTTAGGGGATAAAGGCAGCCAAATAACACATGGCTTCTTTCCAAATCCTTTATTCAATAAATAACTCCTGCTCAGGGTGTTTCGGGTTTTTTTCTAGGACCCCCTCAGAAGCCGCATAAAGCACCAAGTCTCACGAAGCTCACACATCACCAGTCAGGATGTACCCTCTTCCCCAGATAAACTAATTTTCCTGAACACCCAGATTGATCTGCGCTTCTAAGAACGGGCTAAAGGAGGTAGCATGGGAAAGAAGATCATATTGTCCAGCATCTTCTTTTCTAGTGGACTTCTGTCCCTCACCCTTCCACATCTGCTGATGTTTCTAAACCCATGCAGGTTGACCGTGTTGAGCTGACTGAACAGGAACGTGACCATCGTCATACTAGTGGACTCTGCTTCTACTGTGGCGGTTGAAGACATCGCCTCCATTCCTGTCCTCTGAAGCTGGCAAACTCGAGCCTAGGGTCTGTTGGAGAGGCAACCCTAGGTGAAGACAATTCCCCTATCCCTCTGACTCTGCAACTAACCTTATTGTTAGGAGATGTTCGATTCACGGAGACAGCGCTTTTGGATTCTGGATCTGCTGGGAACTTCTTGCAACAAGGCCTAATGGAACGTCAAATTCCTGTTCGATGCCTACACAGACCTTTGATGGTATCATCCATCGATGGAAGGGCTGTATCTGAGTCCATACAGTTTATCTCTGAACCTATGAAATTACAGGTGGGAGCTTTTCATACATCAGAGATTTTGTTTCTGATTCTCCTTGTCCTCTCCTCCTAGGACTTTCGTGGCTTTGTACTCATGGACCTGTTCTTGTCTGGAGAGGTGCTTTGTTGAGGAAAGTCCTGCCTGCAGAGATATCTTTCTTCTGTTCAGCCGGTTCAGTCACCACAGGTACCACCCAATCTCCAGGGTCTGTCTGCAGCATATCATGCCTACTCAAATATCTTTGATAAGAAAGAGCCTGAGACGTTACCACTACACAGGCTGTATAACTGCCCGATTGACTTGGGTCCTGGTTCCTCGCCTCCTCATGGATGCATCTATCACCTGTCACCAGCACAGACTCAGGCCATGTCTGAGAAGCCTCAGGCCATGTCTGCCTAGAAAAATCTTGACAGAGGATTAATCTGCAAATCTTCATCTCCGGCTGGCCCAGTTTCTTTTTTGTGGAGAAAAAAGATGGCACCCTACATCCATGCATCAATCACAGAGGGGTGGGTCCTCTGATTCCTGAGTTGTTTGACCACCTCCAGGGACCTAAGATCTTCTCCAAATTAGACCTACATGGGGCCAACAACTTGATCAGGATTTGTCAAGGGGATGAAGGGGAAGATTGCCTTTAACACCTGTGACAGCCGCTATGAGTACTAGATGATGCTCTTTGTGCTAAATAATGCCCTAGCAGTCTTCCAAGAGTTTGTGAATGACATCTTTAGAGACTTGCTCTATTCCTTTGTGGTGGTGTATACCTTGACGACATTGTTCTCTTTACATTTTGCTTGCAAAGTTTAAGAAAGAATTGTTTGTATGATGGCTGGGGACTTAGTAACGAGGGACAGCCGCCGCCATCAGGCTGCGGAAATCCTCAGTATCCACAAGCCTAAACGGCAACATTTCCAGGGCCAGCAATTTGGAAAGGGGCGCATTTAGTGCCATGGCCTGTGGGTGGGTGGCTGGGTATTTGCACTTTCATTCAAAGGCCTGGGATATGGACATGCGGATATGGATGTGCTCGCTGATGGTGCTTGCAAAGGTCCATGTGCAGGACGGGAGGCATCCGTGCCTGCGTCTTGGACAGGAGATTGGCCAGCACGTAACACAGGGGAAGAGGAGGCAGTAGTGTCATCCCGCAGACACTGATTGTGGAACCAGGCATCCGGCCCACCTATTAGGGTGCTTTGATGCCATGTGGCAGAACATGCTGGTGGTAGTCAGGTTTCTGCCCCCTCCCACCCCATTTTGGTACGGCACAGGTTGCAAATGACAATTCTTTTATCATCTGCACTTTCCTCAAAAAAGCGCCAGATTGCGGAACATCTGCCCCTTGGCAAAGGAGATTTCCGCAAGAGGGTGATCCGGGGAACAGTTGCAGGCCTCTCTGGTGTGGCCCGCCTTCTCCCTATGGCCACCTCACTGCCTCTTCCAGCCTGTTGCGGTGCTGTGGATCCCTTCCCCTTTGTACTGCTTTCCTCACTTGGCTTGCCACCTTCCCAGGTTGGGTCAGTGATTTCAACATACACCACCTCCTCTTCCACTTCCTCACTCTGGTCCTCCTCTTGACTTGTTGACTTAATAAGAACCTCACTTATTGACAACTGTGTCTCATCCTCATCATCAACCTCTTGAGACACTAATTGCTGTTGATTTATTGGCAACTGTGTCTCCTCATCATCAACCTCGTGAGACACTAATTGCCATTCCCCACCGTCATCTTCTTCTGACTGTGGATGCTCAACACTGGGAATCAGTGCACAAGATCTTCTCATGTCCCTCTTCAAGCGGGCTTGGCGATAGGCCCAAATCAAGGAATGGAGATGTAAAGAGCTCCTCAGAATATCCGAGTGTGGGATCACTTGTTTGCCAAGACGCTCCATGGTGGGAGGGAGGAGGATCCGGTTGTGGATTCTGTTGACCAGACTTTTGGCTACTGAGACTGGACTTTGTGGAAGACAGGGTGGTGCTTAACAGACTGGAAGCATTATCTGCTGCAATCCAACTGAACACCTGGTTGCACTGGTGTGGCTTCAAGAGTGGTGTCCTGTGCTACCCTGCAAACTGGGACATGAAGCTAGGTATCGTGGATGAGTGTGTGCTTTGGCAGCAGGCACAGTTTCACCGTGCCCAGGGCCATGGCCTCTGCATGCACCATCAGCAGCACAGCCACTTCCCCGTCCCTTACTGCTGGTGTATATACAGTATGCTTGCAAGTATGTCACACGTACAGTAGTGCAGGTTTCGTAAGTGTATGCGCAAATAAATGATGGTTAATGTCACTGGTTTTTAGTAAGCGCACATATTACACAAAGGATGCAGCGCAGCTTTTATTAGCGTCAACAGCACCCAAAATTGACTGTCAATGTCACAGAATTTTAGTATGCGCAAATATAACACAAGGGACGTAGCGCCGCTAATATTAGTGTCAGCAGTGCCCAATAATGATGATTAATGTCACTAATTTTTAGGATGCACAAATATAACACAAGGGACATAGCGCAGCTATTATTAGTGTCAGCAGTGCCCAAAAAATTACGGTCAATGTAGCTCAGGTTGCACTAATAATAAATCAGGAAACCAGATAAAACACTAGTCCTTAAAATTATTTTTGGGTCTCTAAATGCTCTAACACTAAACCTTGCCTAAACACACTTCTAACAATGCCCCTACATTGTCCTACATTATCTCTCCCTTACTCGCACTGTGCCGAGCCTCGCATTGCGGCCAGCCAATCACTGTAATGCCAGTAGCCAACATGACTACGGCATTGCAGTGTGTTCCAGGCCTTCTGTGCATGTTTATTGGC
Source organism: Rhinella marina (assembly GCA_900303285.1). NCBI lineage: Eukaryota > Metazoa > Chordata > Amphibia > Anura > Bufonidae > Rhinella > Rhinella marina. Next base: position 25,328 of record ONZH01022773.1, read on the forward strand.
TGCCTAGCTGCCAACAAACGTGTGGGGAGGAAACTCGAGCTTCGCGCTTGAGCGCACGCGGTGTTCGTCTGAACACCGCAATGTGCCGAGCATCGCAGTGCTCGAGCAACACTATTAACAACCCTACTGACCTTCACAGCAGCAGGAGCCTCTGTATGTGTGAGCTTCATTGTCCTAGACAGAAGAAAAAAAACACATCTACCTAGTGGGTATGCACTCCTTTATGTGGGGGTTAATTAGTCCAATTTACTAATGATTTATCTTCTGTCCTAGACGGGAGGAGCAAGACATTAACTTTCTGTTGTGCTACCTGTAGGACGATAAGGAAAAAAAGATTGCTGTTTTTTGCTTATTCGCCACAACAAAAAAATAAAAAAATCGATTAAAAGTGTACACCAAAATGATACCAATGAACTGTACAAGTTGTCCTGCAAAAAGTATGCCTTCATACAACTCCGTAGACAGAAAAATAAAGTTATCGGCCTTGGGATGCGGCAATTTAAAAATATTTTCTTAAAAAAAAAAAAACCTATATGTATTTGGTATCACTGTAATGGTAGTGACCCAGAGAGTAAAGGTAACTTGTTATTTACAGTTTGCCGAAAAATGAATGCCACACAATTTACAAAATTATGCCAACATAAAGTAGACATATGGAAAATGTCAAGTAATAACTGTTTTGTGAGGTATCACTATCTGCCATAAACACAGAAAAATTCATATTTAGAAAAGTGATTTTTTTTTCTTCAAATTTTCTCAAATTTTTGGATTTTAAATAAATAAAAGGTAAATCATATTGAGGCAAATTTATCACTAACAGGAAGTAAAATGTGTCATAAGAAAACAATCTCTGAATGGCTTGGATAAGAAAAAGCTTTCCAAAGTGATTACCACAAAAAGTTACACATTAGATTTGCAAAAATTGGCCTGGGATTTAAGGTGAAAAGTGGCTCTGTACTGTAAGACACACATATATACTATTTTCCCAAGCCCAACAAGAGAAAATAACACCGGAGATGCCCTGAGACTGATTTCGGCATAGTAACTCATGTTTTCACTCAGGGATTTAAACTGTTACCCTCTGTACTGTAAGTGACATGTATATGCTGTTTTCCTAAACCCAAACAAAAAAATTAACTGTCTGGAGATGCACCAACATGGATTTCGGCATAGTATTTCACGTCATAGATATTTAAACTGCTACCCTATGTATTGTAAGACACACATGTATGCTATTTTACTAAACCCCCCAAAAAAATCTTAAACTGTCTGGAGATGCACTGATACAGATTTCGGACTAGTATTTTATAAATTATTTGTTATGACTGTAGGTAGGGACAGACAAGGACAGTGAAACCTAAAGCCAGAACCCAGCCTGCTTTCCCTACCTACTTGCAGTATGAGCTCTAGGTAGCTAGACCGTAACTGATCGATGGTCGCTATGCCATTTAAAGCGAATCTGTCACCTAGGTAATCGATATTAAACCAGAAGGTCCTTACAGCACTGGATACCTTCTTTTCATATGTTTTTCTTTTTCCTTGGAGCTTGTTTTATATCTTCATAAAAGCAAATATTGTACTGAAAGACACACGTCTATGCTCGTTTCCCAAACAAAAAGGATAAATAAGTTTGAACTGTTTGGTGATTGCCTTGCTTGGTTTATGGACTAGTAGTTCACATTTTCACTAAGAGATTTTAAACTGCTACAACTATATTTTAAGACACACCTGTATGCTATTTTTTCAAATCCAAACAAGAATTCACATTTTAATTTATAGATTTTAATAGTTACACTCTGCACTCTAAGACACACATTTATCGCCATTTTCACAAACCTCAAAAAATTAGATGCCTGGGGGTGCACCAAAATGAATTTTGGCCTAGTATTTCACGTTGTCAATGAGGCCTCTCTCACACGAGCGAGTTTTCGACGTGGGTGCAATGCGTGAAGTGAATGCATGGCACCTCACTGAATCCTGTCCCATTCATTTCAATGGGTCTGTGCACGTGAGCGTTGGTTGTCACACATCATTTTCGTGTTGTGGGAGAATCGCAGCATGTTCTATATTCTGCGTTTTTCATGCAGCCCTGGCTCCATAGAAGTGAATGGGGCTTCAGTGAAAAACACATTACATCCATATGCAGTCCAGATGTAAAGTATAAGATTAATCAAAAGCAGCACTCAATGGTAAGGGTGCAAATCCTCCGACCAGACCTGAGACCAAAATCCACTGTAATAGTAGTTGAAAAAGAAAGGCAGAACTCCAAAATAATGTGAAAAAAGTAGATGGTTTATTAACCATTAACCAAGCAACGTTTCAGCTCTTCTCAATGGAGCCTTTATCAAGTTGTGATAACATGTGCTATACACACCATACTGATACAAGTGTCAATAAAGTGAAGGGAGTAATTACAATAATACATGATTGTGGTTCATAAATTTTGAAATCCATGATTGCATATAATCACTATAAAAATTATCATGATTCCACGTGCAATTGATTTGTGTAAAAGTATATATCATTCATAAAATATCATAAATCTAATTAATGAATACCCAGGTGGTGATAATAAATTCATTGTGATCAATAAAAACACTATACAAACTCTTTGAAGTTCATAGTTCAGTCCCATCAGACGCTGGATGCCTGAGAATTATATTGGAGTCAGGAAAAGCTGTATGTGCATGCGCCAACATCCGTCCTCTCGCGAGATGCGAGATAAGACCATACATGTATTGAAACCACAGTAAAGATGGCCACTGATAGAAAAAGCATCAGAGCGCATGCTTATGCCTATAGTATAACGCTGCCTGTGAAGGCGATCTTAAAGAACGCGTCACCTAGGTGACCATAAACAAAGATTAAACAAACCACCTTCTGTAGCGGATGCCTGCGATGGAAAAGGGTAGGTGCCCCAGTCATCGGCCCTTTTCCATCTGGACAAATAAAACCACAACCTCGGACCCACAGACAAACATCTGCTACTGCTGAGGAATCAAGCTCCACTAGCACAGCGGCTCGTTTTTTAGGGGCAGGTCTGGATCCAACAGGACCCGACGTGGCGAAAGAAGGCAATTTAAGTGGAGAAAAAGGAAAATCCACCAGGACACAAAAAGGGATGAACTTAAGACGCAAGACATAGTGGTAAATATTTCTTCCTGTACTCTTAATTCAGCACAAAAATCAGTATTAGCCTCCATTCACACGTCCGTATGTCATTGCGGATCCGCAAAACACGGACACCGGCCCTGTGCGTTCCGCATTTTGCGGACCGCACATGGCCGGCTCTATAATAGAAATGCCTTTTCTTGTCCGTGGATGTGGACAAGAATAGGACATGTTCTATTTTTTTGCGGGGCCGCGGACCAGAAGTGCAGATGCGGACGGCACATTGTGTGCCGTCCGCATCTTTTGCCGCCCCATTGAAAATGAATGAGTCCGCACGGACACATTATCCGGACGTGTAAATGAAGCCTTAAATAAGGGTTTATCTTTTTGCCCTGTATCTAAAACCAGATGGTTCAATGTTGAACTGGAACTTCATAGGTTTTTCCGGTTATGGTATGCGGAACAGAAGCAAGAATCGCCATCTAGTTTAGGTTCTTCAAGTGAATTGAGTTTGAAGAGTACAGGACTTTTTCTTGAAAGTGATGTTTGCCCTATAGCGTAGTATTTCAGATGTTTTTGAGAATTGAGATTTGAAATGCTATCTACCTGTTTTGTACAGTTTTGAGGTTATCCCTCCCCCAACCCAAAAAAAAAAGTTTTCTGTTAAAATGAGAGAAAAAGGAAATGTTGTTGCAGGTAGATACTTTTGAGGTTCTATTGGAACTGTGTTATAAGGCAGTAATTGTAGCTAGCATTCACATCCCAACACAGAATTACATTCTGCTCGCTATGCGTGGGCACCTGCTTTCCTGCTTCAGCACTGATTGGCTTATCTAGGCTGTCTGCCAGCTAATCAGGGCAAGCCCTCCCCCACCCCACTTCCTCTTAGGGTAATGTGTGCAGTGTTTATTCAGCTGATGTGCAGTAAAATTGAGCAAAACTAACCTGAAATGTTTCGGGCTCATTTGTCAGATGAAGTTTTTGGAACCGGGTTTGGTTTGAACTGATTGCTCATCTCTAATATATAATAAGGGGTGAGATTCAAATTTTTAAAAACAGGTTCCCTACTCAACGGCGGACACGCAGAGTCACAACACATGTTTACATATATATACACCATATATATGCAACACACATAAATGCTCCATATATTTGGTACACATACATAAATACACCATATATACACTACACACATACCATCTTTTAAAAAGCCTAAGGAGCTAAACCCATGCCTGTATATAATAATAAATATATACATATCTATTCTCATATCATGGAATGGTGAAGAACGCCAGACATTTATTGTTTTCAATTTCTTTATGAAAGCAAGTGACCTTTCTTCCCCCATATTTTCCTAACTTCCCTGCCAACTCTTGCAAAAAAAAATTAAATAAATAAAAAATCAATAATTCTATTTTCTTAGCTCACCATAATATTTCTATTAATGCAGTCCTATTCTCTAAAATTCCTATTTTTATATGAACTTGATCCCTCACATGGCCCATATAAGTGTTAATTGTGTAGACAAAAAAATAAGAATAAAGTTTAGGCACATATAACCCTGTACCTCTGGGAGAGTCAGATACATTTGCTGAAAGCATCCATATACCCTTTCCACAAAAAAATAGAACATGCCCTAATTTGTCCATGTACCTATTGAAATCAGTGGTCCCGCAAAAGATGTGGGTGCGAAAGGGACCATATCTGTGTCTTGATCTGCAATGGATGGTGCAGATTTGTAAGCAGAAAATCAACCTGAAAACCACATTAAACATGTACCGTATTTTTCGCCACATAAGGGTGCATTCACAAATTGCGGATCTGCAAAACACGGATACTGGCCGTGTGTGTTCCGCATTTTGCGGACTGCACATGGCCGGAGCTATATACAGAATGTCTGTTCTTGTCCGTGGATAGGTCATGCTCTGTATTTTTGACCTCATTAGTACCGGAGGACCAGGAAGCAGTGAAGGCTCTGTACTTACTGCTTCCTGGTCCTCGGCTGTCGGCTGTGTAGTGGCTGCACACAGTGTGAGGGCACTCTGTGACCTCACTCTGCACGCGTGAGATCACAGCACAGCTGACGGAGGAGGAGGAAGAAGAGCGCTGGAGCAGAGAAGTGGCGGCATCTAGAGCAGGAGAGGTACCTGTTTTTTTTATTTTATAAAAATGAGGCAATATGGGGCTGCTGAGGGATGATCTGAGGCAATATGGGGCTGCTGGGCAGTGATCTGAGGCAATATGGGACTGCCAGGGGCTCATTTGAGACAATATGGGACTACTGCTGGGTGATATGAGGTAATTGAGACTGCTGGGGGCTAATATGAGAGGCAATGGGGGCTGGTGGGGGCTGATATGAGGCAATGGGGGCTGATGAGAGACATGGGGCTCTTACCTGAGGTCTGATTGGGGGTCATTCACATTGGTGTCTGAACTGAGGTCTTTTTGGGGTCTTATTAACATTGGGGTCTGTTTGGTGGTCTGACCTGAGGTCTAATGAAAAATATATTTTTCTTATTGTCCTCCTCTAAAACCTAGGGGCATCATATGGGATGGTGCGTCTTATAGGGCGAAAAATACGGTAATAGAAACCACACTTAATTCTTCACTTATTATGGTTTTGGTGCATTTTTGTGCAGTTTTTATATATTATTTTGTTGTGGATTTTCTGTTTATGTTAACAAACCCATTGAAGATTATAGGGAAAACACTTCATGAAAGGTGCAGAGTTGCACAAACAATGGACATGCTGCGGATTTTAAATCTTCACGGCAGGTCAATTTCCACAAGTAAAAAAATCACAAAGTGTACTTCAGATTTGTCAAATCTCATTCACTTTGCTGATACTGTATTATGCTGTGGTTTTTCCGCACAAAAGCTTGCATGGAAAAAACTCATGTAAACTGCAACATGCAAGTAGCCTAATGCAGTAACATGTAAGTTTCCAGCCCTACTGGCCACCAATGAGTAATACAGTGAAAGTTATAAATACCCAAGAATCTTAAAAAACATTAAAAAAGTTTGATATTGATTTATTTTTAGGATAAATATCAGATCACCAGAGTCCAATACGCTGGATCCCTGAAGATCAGCTTTACAGAGGCTGTGCTTGTCATTGCAGCTCAACCCCATTCACTTGATGTGACTGAGCTGCACCTAGGCCCCTTGACTAATGAATGTGACATCACTAGTCTAAGGCTGCACTGCTCACTGCAGTGCTGTGGTCTCTTCAGACAGCTGATCGGCAGAGTATTGTATAGGCAATCCATGTTAAAGTATTGCAAAACCCCTTTAACAAGTGCTACACTGTTGCCCACAATATTTTGCAATACATCCAGATAATTAAAAGGGTTTATCAGGATTTTATTACTGAGTTACCAGTATCTGATCAGTGGGGGTCCAACACCCGGACCCCTGCAGATCAGTTGTTTGAGAAGGCATCGGCACTCCTGTGAGCTGTTTGATCTTTACTCTCCAGACATGCCCCTCCTTGTGATATTTAACCCCTTTCCACATTGCCTCCAAGAGATTGTTACTGGACATTACAGGCAGGAGGGTTAAGATGAGTGAACTACAACTCCCAGCATGTCCACCCTGTAATATCAGGACATGCTGAGAGGAAGTATAAGAGAAGTAAACTACAACTCCCAGCATGTCCAGGCTGTTATGTGATATCAACGGACATTAGAGTGAGGAGGTATTAGAGATAAGAGGAGGGAACAACAACTCTGAGTATGTGCAGGTCATTATTATGTGATATCAGAGGACATTACAGGGAGGCAGTGTAAGAGGAGATGACTACAACTCCAAGCAAGTTCAGGCTGTTATTAGGTGATATCACAGGACATTACAGTGAGGAGGTATTAGAGGATAGAACTACAACTCCCAGCGTTTCTCTGGTTCTCATACTGAATCCATCACTTTTCTCCACACAAAGCTCCTCCCATGTCACATTACATTCTCACAGGTCTTACGCGGCCATTGCTGCTCCTCGCTGCGCTGCTCCATCTAGTTCTGCACTGATCACATGATAGTGAGGTAATCACAGGTCCTTTCCCACTACTTCTACTCTCTACTGCTTAGCGCTGCCCCTCCTGATGTCATTCACAGGTCTTTCACCACATTTTATGGTCTTCACTGCTGATATAATCAGAGCTCCTTCAGTTTTTGCTCTGGAGGAGGAAGTGGATATAAAAATTTTAAAAAAGCAAAAACCACTCACTCTGGTTCTCTGATGCTGCCCCTGGTGCTTGTGCACCCTATGCATGTGCTCCTGCGTGGTTAATTATAAATACAGCCTTGGCAGTCCCATGGTCCCAGCAACCACATTGGACGGTGCTTTTTCCAATAGTGTGCAAGCACAACCACTGCTGCTGGATTGTAGGGTGGTCGTAACCATGGAAACATTCAGTTTATAGTGCCATGAAAAAAATTAATCAAACCAGCAAAGGAGGCAATATGGACTACATTAGGATGTTGCCTTGTTTTAACATGCGTCATGATAAATACCTTTTTTTTATTTTTTTATTTTTTTTTTATCCCTGCCTGTTCCGCTTTTGACTCAAATTCAGATAACATTCACTTTTTTATGGCCCAGTTCATGACATGGTCCCACATAAATTGAGACTGTTGGTAGCTATAAAACAGTGAAAAAAATGTAACTTAAAATCTATTTTAAATGGAATAGTGACTCCTAAAAGCAACGTTTATTATATATCTGATTAAAAGAAACTAAATAGTTAGTGTCATAAAGAAAGGAGGGGGAAAGAGGTAGGGATGGGGTGCACAACAGGAAAAATCCCTGTAAGGCCCTATTGGTAGCCCTGTGTCCAGGGAGACCCCCTGATGGTGGGGGTGCCCTGTCCCCGAACCTACCCTACTAAATCCCTAGCTCACCCTAAATGGAGTGAGAAATAACAAATAGTATCACCAGAACCCCAACGCGTTTCGCCCAGCACTGTGGGCTCCTCAGGGGGTGATGTCCAACTAGGTAGGGGAGAGGGTACGCCAGATGGGTACTTCACATAATTATAATAACAGATGGATGCCAACATGAGATAAGGAGTATAAATAGATACTTGCCCAAAGCCAGGGAAGTAATCCCTCATATAATGCTTTTGATTCTGTAAAAAAGAAACATATGCTATCAAGTAACGACAGTGTTCAAATGACAAGCCTCCAAGTAATGGGAGGAAGGTACTTACAAGACAGGCTATCGGGCAGTGGCACTCCCATGTGGCGCTGATACAGGCTCCAAGCCGGCACCGGGCGTCAGATTAAGGGTGCATTCACACGAACGTAAGTGTTTTGCGGTCCGCAAATTGCGGATCCGCAAAACACGGATACCGGCCGTGTGCGTTCCGCAATTTGCGGACCACACATGGCCAGCGCTATATAGAGAAAGCCTATTCTTGTCCGTGCTCGCGGACAAGAATAGGACATGCTCTATATTTTTTGCGTCGCCGCGGAACGGAACAACGGATGCGGACAGCACACAGTGTGCTGTCTGCATCTTTTGCGGCCCCATTGAAATGAATGAATCCGCGCCCGTGTGAATGCGCTACAGCGCTACTTCCGGTGCGGGGGTGATGCGTATCCGGTGCGTGGAACGCACATTGGAACGCATCGCTCCTCCCGCTACGCCGAGACGCCCGCCTCTATCTGTCAAAACTAACAGAAGGGAGGTGCCGGTCAGTAATCGAGGTTGGTAAGTTAATCAGTGAAACACCCATCTTTTCTTAAAACACATGATGGAGAACCGAAAAGAATAACGTAATCGGTCCACCAGAAGACATGAAACAGATACCGTGGAACCATCATCCACATCAACAAATTGGGCACTTCCCGTGCCCCTGGCCAGAAATAGGCACTAAAAGCAAGAGACAAAAAAGTATACTTGAGAAGGAAGTTTAAATGAAACAAGTGAAAGTAAGTCTTTCATTGAGACCAAGGGGGGACTGCGATCGAAAACGGAAGATCCACTCGGACTCTTTCTGTAATAGTCTACGGTCCCAGTCACCCCTTCTAGGCGATTCGCGGACCAAGTGGATCGCCGTAAATTTAATGGTCCGTAGATCATTATTGTGATGATTAATAAAATGGTTTGCAACAGGCGTGTCTCTGTTATTTTTTATGTCGTTTACATGTTCCTAGATCCTACGTCTGAACTCCCGAGTGGTTTTACCCACATAATCGAGTGGGCATGGGCACTGACACAAGTAGATCACGCCTTTGCTTTTGCAATTAATGAAGTCATTGACCGTGAACGTTTGTTGAGTTACTGAGCACTCTACAGTTTTAGTTCTGTGTATGAAATTACATGCTTTGCATGTTCCACACTTAAAGATACCCAGGGGTCTCCTATTAAGCCATGTTCCTTCTTTTCTGGGTGCCGTATAATGACTATGAACCAGTCGATTTTGAAGGCTTCTACCTTTCCTATAGGTGATTTGAGGAAAAGGAGCAATGGCTGTGGTAAGATCCGGATCCATGTGTAAAATGGGCCAATATTTTTGCAATATGTCCCTCATTTCTTTACTGGCATTGTCAAAGGTGGTGACAAGCCTAAGCGATTGAGAAGTAGTAGGATCACATGGTTTTGGGACCAGAAGATCATCTCTATCCCGACCCTCAGCATTGTTAAAAGCATCCCTCAGGACTGATTTAGGGTATCCTCTAAGGCACAAGCGGTTACGCAATTTTTTGGCTTCGGTATAGAAGCTTTCCCGACTAGAACAGTTTCTGCGCATCCGCAGAAACTGTCCTTTTGGTATCCCTCTTTTTAAAGAGAGAGGATGGTGACTCTGCCAATGGAGGATACTATTTGTCGCCATGGGTTTTTGATACACCGTAGTGCAGAGGTGCTCACCTTGTTTGTTGATACATAGATCCAAAAAGGTAAGTGACCTATCGTCCAAAACAAAAGTGAAAAACAGTCCAATCTGGTTGGAATTTAAAGCAGACATAAACTCAACAAATCTGTCTTCGCCGCCGGTCCACACCAGGAAAATGTCATCGATATAACGTGACCAAAAAAGGATGTCTTCATTCCAGGTGTTGGACCGGTCAGCGAAGACATGGGTGTCCTCCCACCAGCCCAGGAGGAGGTTGGCATACGATGGGGCACAGGGACTCCCCATCGCGGTCCCCCTGAGCTGGTGGTAGAACACACCATTAAAGGTGAAGTAATTGTGAATCAACATGAATTCCAAGAGGGATAAAATAAACTGATTGTGCTTACTAAAATGAATACCTCTAGTACTGAGGTAAAAAGCCACTGCCTGAATGCCTTGCTCATGTGGAATGGAGGTGTAGAGAGATTCTACATCTATACTTCCAAGTTTGGAAGCGGGATCTACAGTGAGATATTCAATCTTTCGCAGGAAGTCCATGCTATCCCGTGTATAGGACGGCAGGGATGTCACAAAGTTACGCAAAACACGATCAATATAGACACCACAGTGATGGGTTAGGGAATTAATGCCCGATACTATGGGGCGACCTTTTAGAGTTTGCAACCCCTTATGAACCTTGGGGAGGGCATAAAAGGTTGCAATCTGTGGTGTCTTAGGTAGCAGGTAATCAAACTCGGTCTTGCTGATCACTTTGTCATGAAGTCCCTTGATAAGTAGATCTTCTAGAGTAGAAAGAAAAGGAGTTGTTGGATCGGTCGAGAGAACCCGATAACTATTTTTATCATTCAATAGGTCTGTACACATCCTAATATATCTTGGATGATCCAAGATGACTAGGTTTCCTCCTTTATCGGAAGGTTTCAAGATGATGTTACCATCTTGTTCCAGATTCTTCAAGGCCCGAGCAAATTATAGTGAGGGCACTTTCTAGGATTAATACGTTCAATTTCTGAACTGACCATCTTCAGAAAGATATCAATACAGTCAGTATTAGTAGTAGGCGGTGTTTTTGTACTAATGGGGCGGAGGTCAGTGAAGGGGTATTCCCCTGGTAATCGAGCACTCTCCTCCCATAGATTCATCAGAATTTGTAAATCAGAAAAATCCTCAAAATCAACCCCTACTTTTGTACAGGTTTCTCTGTTAGAATTATGATAAAACTTGAACCTTTTCAGTCTACGACAGAACAAACTAATGTCCTTCGTCCAGACAAAGGGGTCAAACCTTGTCGTCGGGACAAATGAAAGGCCCCTCTTAAGGACCATGACCTCAATATCAGTGAGGGCACGATCCGATAAATTAATTATTTGAAGGGAGTCATCGGAGTCCGAGACTCGTTCGTTTTGGGTCGGTCCCGTAGTTGATAGGGTCCCTGAGTTTGGTATAAAAAAGATGGTGCAGGGGGAGGTTGAGTTTGTGAGTGAGGTGTGTTGGACCCATAGGAGGTGGGCGCAGATACACCAGACATACCACCCGTCCGGGGTGCCCCGCGTTGCCTGCCCCCTCTCCCTCTTTGCGATCCCCCCCCCCTCCTTTGGTTACTATATATTGCTGAGGTGGTAATAGACCCTTCTGAGTCGGAGATCTCAGATGAAGAGAGCTCCGATTCAGTTTGGTTAGTTTGTTTAGTCAAGACAGAGTAAGCACGATTCTCCCTGAATTCGCCAAGGTCCCTAACAAATTGTCGGTGTTTTCTCTCCTTGAGGAGAGTTTGATATTTTTCAACCGAAGTCTATAGGGAAGCCTCACGTTTGGCAAAGTCAGGGTCGTCTCTGTATTTTGATACTGAATTGATTAGGTCCTTAAGGACCGAGGAGGTGTTATCAAAGGTTATTTTTTCCTCTTCAAGCAATAGTGACATCAGTTTCAGTGAACTCTGAGTAAGCTCTTGTTCCCACTTGATCAATAATTGTGGAGAACAAATCCGAGGGGCTGGTTTGTTTCGTATCCGGAGACCCGTAGGTATAATTTGGTGTGTGATATAACTTTCAAGGAATCTAAATTCCCACCAGGATTGAATGTTATTACGGTAGGCAAGATATAGATCCTTGAATGTTTGTTTACAATTAATAGAAGTCAGCAAACCCGGGACTTCCTTCTCCGAAAAGATATCCCTGGCCTCTTGCATCAAAGCCTCCGTAAATATTGTGCCTGACAAAAAACTGGCCATTTGAAAATAGAATACTTTAAATATAAACACAGTAAATTGATACCAATTAGATAAGAGTCAGGGTCCGGTAACATATATAGAATGAAAATAAACAAAAAATAAGTGACTCCTAAAAGCAATGTTTATTATATATCTGATTAAAAGAAACTAAATAGTTAGTGTCATAAAGAAAGGAGGGGGAAAGAGGTAGGAATGGGGTGCACAACAGGAAAAATCCCTGTAAGGCCCTATTGGTAGCCCTGTGCCCAGGGAGACCCCCTGATGGTGGGGGTGCCCTGTCCCCGAACCTACCTTACTAAATCCCTAGCTCACCCTAAATGGAGTGAGAAATAACAAATGGTATCACCAGAACCCCAACGCGTTTCGCCCAGCACTGTGGGCTCCTCAGGGGGTGATGTCCAACTAGGTAGGGGAGAGGGTACGCCAGATGGGTACTTCACGTAATTATAATAACAGATGGATGCCAACATGAGATAAGGAGTATAAATAGATACTTGCCCAAAGCCAGGGAAGTAATCCCTCATATAATGCTTTTGATTCTGTAAAAAAGAAACATATGCTATCAAGTAACGACAGTGTTCAAATGACAAGCCTCCAAGTAATAGGAGGAAGGTACTTACAAGACAGGCTATCGGGCAGTGGCACTCCCATGTGGCGCTGATGCAGGCTCCAAGCCGGCACCGGGCGTCAGATTAAGTAAGCGCGCTACAGCGCTACTTCCGGTGCAGGGGTGACGCGTATCCGGTGCGTGGAACGCACATTGGAACGCATCGCTCCTCCCGCTACGCCGAGACGCCCGCCTCTATCTGTCAAAACTAACAGAAGGGAGGTGCTGGTCAGTAATCGAGGTTGGTAAGTTAATCAGTGAAACACCCATCTTTTCTTAAAACACATGATGGAGAACCGAAAAGAATAACGTAATCGGTCCACTAGAAGACATGAAACAGATACCGTGGAACCATCATCCACATCAACAAATTGGGCACTTCCCGTGCCCCTGGCCAGAAATAGGCACTAAAAGCAAGAGACAAAAAAGTATACTTGAGAAGGAAGTTTAAATGAAACAAGTGAAAGTAAGTCTTTCATTGAGACCAAGGGGGGACTGCGATCGAAAACGGAAGATCCACTCGGACTCTTTCTGTAATAGTCTACGGTCCCAGTCACCCCTTCTAGGCGATTCGGGGACCAACTGGATCGCCGTAAATTTAATGGTCCGTAGATCACTATTGTGATGATTAATAAAATGGTTTGCAACAGGCGTGTCTCTGTTATTTTTTATGTCGTTTACATGTTCCAAGATCCTACGTCTGAACTCCCGAGTGGTTTTACCCACATAATCGAGTGGGCATGGGCACTGACACAAGTAGATCGCGCCTTTGGTTTTGCAATTAATGAAGTCATTGACCGTGAACGTTTGTTGAGTTACTGAGCACTCTACAGTTTTAGTTCTGTGTATGAAATTACATGCTTTGCATGTTCCACACTTAAAGATACCCAGGGGTCTCCTATTAAGCCATGTTCCTTCTTTTCTGGGTGCCGTATAATGACTATGAACCAGTCGATTTTGAAGGCTTCTACCTTTCCTATAGGTGATAGGTGGTTCGGGGACAGGGCACCCCCACCATCAGGGGGTCTCCCTGGGCACAGGGCTACCAATAGGGCCTTACAGGGATTTTTCCTGTTGTGCACCCCATCCCTACCTCTTTCCCCCTCCTTTCTTTATGACACTAACTATTTAGTTTCTTTTAATCAGATATATAATAAACGTTGCTTTTAGGAGTCACTTATTTTTTGTTTATTTTCATTCTATATATGTTACGTGACCCTGACTCTTATCTAATTGGTATTGATTTACTGTGTTTATATTTAAATGGAATAGTAAATGATTTGGAGAATTTTTTGTTGTGGTTACAGTAGATTCACTGTGTAAAGTTATTTATATTACTATGTCTTCATCAGTCCGTACAATATATACTAAATGTTCCATCTGTGTGTGTTCTTGATATTCTAGAAATATATTAGAACACAGTCCGAAAGAAAACCAGTTGAACAATCAAGGTTCATTTCCGAGTTCTCCCAATGGCTTGTCAAATCATTCATATTCAGGTCTACTTGAAGGTGTGGACAGGACATTTTTAGACACCTATGATACCATCAAGAAAGGGAAGTCAACAGAGGATTCCAGTCAGTACTACTATGATAAGGTATATACATTTTGTTTTCAGAGCTAGCAGTCATTAGTCATTTTAAAGACCAGTGTCCTGATTCTATTAAATAATATTTTGCACTACACTTTTACATGTAAAGATGATCTGGCAGATTATTGGGAATGAAGCAGACGCTCTAGATCATCAGCAGAGATGAGGGCTGCATTTACATGCAGTAATCACATTCACTGTATGGGGACACGCGTCATTATTTCTGTGGAGCACATTACTGTTTAGGCAGGATGGCAGGATGATTGGCAGGATGACATAGGCAGATTATCGGGAACAAGTGTTTATACAAACGCTCATTCCTGATAATCCATCATCGGTCCATATAAAAGGACCTTAAAGCGCTGCAAAATTTTAGAGAATCATAGTTTTAATTATTGCTTGTGTCCATTGTTAATATTTGTCTATTATTTGACATGATTTTCCAGAAAAAGCCACTATTTGGATGCACATGGGGAATAACACTGTTTCTGGCTTATATGACTTATCTGACATTTTAGCAGTCTTTTCCTCTATATGTCTGTAGTTGTCATGAGCTATTCATCTCAGCCCATGCATAGGGTATGGGTAAATAGGATAATCTTCTCCCTATCTCTCTGTAGCACAACCTTAGAAGCAGCAGCAGTAATGGAGGACATTACACAGCAAAACTAACCAGTGGTGCACCACCAATTATGTACCCGCCAATTATGTCTTCCAGCCCTACTGTTACCTCTTATAGGCTTCAGGCCTAGTGCCTGTAAGCCTATCAGAGGTCGGCATAGGCAGCGTGAAGATGCAATCACCATTGCTGCGCCTGAGCCAATCAGCGTACAGCTCCAGACACAGGGAAAAAACTCGACCTGCACCATATTGTTGACAGACGCATGGAGGTAAGTATTTGAGTTTTTTTTTTTTTTTGGCACCATGCTGTTGGGCCACCATGGGGGGCGGGGGGATTGGTGGCTCTTTATTAGTGCTCAAAACAATGGAAACTGCAGTTCAATGTTTCCAAATGTAAAATAATGCACTTGGGGAGAAGAAACCCTCTATCTGAGTATCGTATTGGCAGTTCTGTGCTAACAAAGACCTCAGAAAAGAAGGATTTGGGGGTAGTCATCTCTGACAGCCTCAAAATGAGTAACCAATGCAGCCAGGCGGTAGGGAAAGCAAATCGTATGCTTGGCTGTATAGCTAGAGGTATAACAAGCAGAAAGAGGGAGATTGTGATCCCTCTGTATAGAGCTCTAGTGAGACCACATCTGGAATACTGTGTTTAATTCTTGAGACCTCACCTGCAAAAGGATATTGCTAAAATAGAACGGGTCCAAAGAAGAGCTACAAAAATGGTGGAAGGTCTAAAGCATAGAACTTATCAAGAAAGACTCTTGAGTTCTTAATATGTATAGTCTGGATGAAACAGAGAAAGGGGGGACATGATTGAAATCTTGAAATATGTTAAAGGGCTGAATAAAGTTCAGGAGGGAAGGGTTATTAATAAGAAACAGAACACAAGAACAAGGGGGCACAATCTGAGGTTAGTCGGGGGAAAAATCAAGAACAACATTAGAAAATATTATTTCACTGAAAGACTAGTAGAAGCTTTGAACAAACTTCCAGCAGAGGTGGTTGATACATCCACAGTAACTGAATTTAAACATGATGGTCTTTTTCTGCCGTCAATCTTCTATGTTTCTAAGACGCCAAGAAAGTTCGGAGTTCCATCTTGAGATCGAGCTGGCAGTCTGCAGGGAGCTGGGCTACCACCTGTGGGAGCCCCTGCCTCTAACTTCCCCCATGCTCATCACTGAGTGTCCCAGGGGCCGGAATCGTTTATTTTTAGAAATTCGAGTGTTCAAAACAAACAGGGTTTCCTGTGTACTTGAGCTTTTAATAATGGAATAGGACTACAGAACGTACCAAAAATTTACGAGTGACATGCTGCTGCCGAGCAGAAGGTCCAAAAAATTCTAATCAATTTACTAGGCCAATGAGTAACAGCAGCTGCAAGAGGCAGCAGTCAAACAAATTTCAAGGCCACAGAATGGCACTGTAACAGCAGCTGCAAGAGGCAGCAGTCAAACAAATTGCAAGGCCACAGAGTGGCACCGTAACAGCAGCTGCAAGAGGCAGCAGTCAAACAAATTTCAAGGCCACAGAGTGGCACCATAACAGCAGCTGCAAGAGGCTATAGCAGTCGAACAAATTTCAAGGCCACAGAGTGGCACCGTAACAGCAGCTGCAAGAAGGAGCAGTCAAACAAATTTCAAGGCCACAGAGTGGTACCATAACAGCAGCTGCAAGAGGCAGCAGCAGTGGAACAAATTTCAAGGCCACAGAGTGGCACCGTAACAGCAGCTGCAAGAGGCAGCAGTCAAACAAATTTCAAGGCCACAGAGTGGCACCATAACAGCAGCTGCAAGAGGCAGCAGCAGTCGAAAAAATTTCAAGGCTACAGAGTGGCACCGTAACAGCAGCTGCAAGAGGCAGCAGCAGTGGAACAAATGTCAAGGCCACAGAGTGGCACCATAACAGCAGCTGCAAGAGGCAGCAGCAGTGGAACAAATTTCAAGGCCACAGAGTGGCACCGTAACAGCAGCTGCAAGAGGCAGCAGCAGTGGAACAAATTTCAAGGCCACAGAGTGGCACCGTAACAGCAGCTGCAAGAGGCAGCAGCAGTCGAATACATTTACTAGGCCACCAAGTGGCACCGTAACAGCAGCTTCAAGAGGCAGCAGTCGAATACATTTCAAGGCCACAGAGTGGGAGAGGCAGCAAGAGTCGGACTAATTTTAATGAGACAGAATGGCACAGTGACATACCCTGGGAGAGGCAGCAGCAGTCATAAAAAATTTAAATGCAACATACTGTAGAGTGGCACAATTGCATAATTAAGAGGTAGAGGCAGCTAGGACACAGCGTGTGGAGGCGGTGGCAGCAGCATAAGTAGGCCACAAAGTGGCACAATTAGATAATTTAGAGGTAGCGGCAGCTAGCACACAGCGTGCGGAGGCGGCGACAGCAGCATGAGTAGGCCACAGAGTGGCACAATTACATAATTTGGATGTAGGGACACAGCGTGTGGAGGCAGCAGCAGCACACCGTAGAGTGGCACAATTACATAATGTGGAGGTAGCGGCAGCTAGGACACAGCGTGTGGAGGCGGCAGCAGCATCATCAGGCCACAGAGTGGCATGGTGACATAGCCTGGAGGTGACAGCAGTAGCAGCATGAGGAGACTTGATTGTTGAGGTGGCAGCAGCATCAGAAGGCTACATAGTGGGTCAGTGACAGAGTGGAGAGGTGGGTGGCAATACCAGTCACTGGTAAAGATGCTGGGTGGTAGAAGGAGCAGCTAGTAGATGTGTGGCATCAGGCGGGTGGCAGCATCATAAGAGTGGCTGAGGCAGGTAGCCTGAAGAATGCAGTCTCATTTGTCAAGGTTTGGGTGACACATCATGGCTGATCTAATCTGATGCGTCAGGCGTTGGTGGGTGGAAATCCTGGCTGATCCACGCCTGATTCATTTTGACAAAGGTGAGTCTTTCCACATTTTGGAAGGACAGGCGAGTTCTCCTTGGGGTAACTATGGCCCCCGCCGCACTGAACACCCGCTCTGATGCCACACTACTAGCCGGGCAGGACAGCTTCTCCAGTGCAAACTTGGCCAGTTGCGGCCACAAATCCAGTTTGGCTGCCCAGTAGTCCAGTGGATCTTCAATGTGGGGTGGCAGGGTGCTGTCCAAGTAGGCCACCACCTGCTGGTTCAGGGTCTGCTCCTGGTCTACCTGCTGCCGCCGCTGCTGGTGAGTACTTTGCGCACTTGGCGGGTGAAGAAAGCTGCTCATCAGCGACTCCAGACTCAAGTTGCTGCTGATGGGGCTGGTACTGCTCCTACCCCCCCCCCCCCATTCTGCCGCTGCAGCTCAAGGAGGGTGTGCTTGGCGGTGTAGGAATGGATAAAGTGCATGCAAAGTTTCCTGGCCATTTTTAGAATGTTTTGCAGTTGGGTATAAGACTTGAGAAACCGTTTGACAACCAGATGAAATACGTGCGCCATGCAGGGCCCATGGCTCAGCCCTTCTTGGCGCAGCGCGGACACCATGTTCTTTCCGTTATCTGTCACCATGGTTCCGATTTTTAGTTGTCACGGAGAAAGCCAGCAATCGATTTCTTCTTTCATGACACGGAGCAGTTCCTCCCCTGTGTGACTTCGTTCGCCCAGGCAAACCAGGCGTAGAACTGCGTGACACCGCCGTGCCCTGCACATGTGGTACGCTGGAGGAGCACTATGACTTGGCCCTGTACCGGCCTTGACCGTAGTTACAACTCCACACGTCGGCGATGCCGTCCACTTGTTGCAGACACCGACAGGCTCAAGGACTGGGCCACCTTCTCCTCTACAGATTTGTGCAGGGCTGGGACTGACTTTTTGCAAAGAAATGACGGCTTGGGACTCTCCACCTCGGCTCGGCACAAGCCATCAGTTTTCTGAATGGTGCAGAGTCCACCAGTTGAAAAGGGAGGGACTGCAGCACGAGCAACTTGGACAGGAGCATGGTCAGCTTCTGCACTGTAGGATGGCTGGACGCATACTGCTGTCTCTTTGCAATCGCCTCGAGGAATAAGAGGAGGAGGAGCAGGAGCATCTGGAGCGGTAGATAATGACAGACAGCTCCCTTAGGCAGAGGTGCTGGAGCCTTGACTGCCTGAAATGGGATGCGGGCCACTGGGTGATGCTGCTGCTGCTGCCGACTGGACCGCCACATCTGAGCCATGGTGCATATGCTGGCGCAGGCTGTGGTGCCAACATTAGCACCCTTGCCACGCTTCACTGTCTGACCACAGATTCTACATATAGCCATGTTCACCTACTCAGGCGTCTTAACAAAAAAATTCCACACCGCCGAGTAGGCGATTTTACCACCAACACTCCGCACTGACTGAGTGGTACCTCCGCTGCCTAGCTGAGCCCCTGCGCCGCTCTTTTCAAGGCCGGAAAGCACCTGAGAAGAGTGCGGTGTACCCCGTGCCCGTTTGGCTTCCGACCTCGCACTGCTGCCACTCCGCTGACTAACGGCCACACTAGCGACTTGCCTGCACCGCTGCCTGACGCTCAAGCTGTCAGTCTCGTCTGCAGATGACGATAATGATGATGAAGCCCTTGCTTCACCCGGCTCCCAAGTGCGATCGGCTACATCATCATCAACTACAGTTTGCAAGTCGCTAATGTCCTCCTCAACAGTCTCGGTGTACAAAGCCTAATCGCTCTCAACATCACTTCCCACTACACTCTCCTCATCAGTACTTGACCGCATACTGGAAGGAGCGGATTTCTGGTGCTGGTAGTGGGAGATTCAATTATTAGGTGTACAGAGAGGGAAATCTGTCACAAAGACTGGTGTGTTGCCTTCCTGGCGCTAGAGTTCGGCCCATCGCGGATCGGGTTGACAGATTACTGGGGCTGGAGAATATCCAGCAGTCATGGTCCATATCGGAACCAATGACAAAGTTAGAGGTAGGTGGAGCGTTGTTAAAAATAATTATAGGGATCTAGGGCATAAGCTTAGGGCAAGGATGTCAAAGGTAGTGTTTTCCGAAATACTGCCTCTACCACAAGCCACACAAGAAAGGCAGCGGGAGATTAGGGAGGTAAACAAGTGGCTCAAGAACTGGTGTAGGAAGGAGGGATTTAGGTTCTTGGAGAACTGGGCTGACTTCTCTGTCGGCTACAGGCTCTACAGTAGGGATGGGCTGCACCTCAATGGGGAAGGGGCAGCTGTTTTGGGGGAGAGGATGGCTAGAAGGCTGGAGGAGTGTTTAAACTAGGGACTGGGGGGGAGGGTAACTACATTATAGATGGGGAAGATAGTGCAGATAGAGACCTGGGGCAAGGTAATGGAACTGGGGGAGGAATGGAAGGAGGAACTAGAACAGTTCAGAAGGAAAGGTGTAGGGGAAAAAATATATATAAACCTTTTCACTGTATGTACACTAATGCCAGAAGCCTGACTAATAAAACTGGTGAACTGGAATTTGTGATGAATGAGGAGGACTATGACATAGTGGGAATAACTGAGACATGGCTGGATGATACCTATGACTGGGCAGTTAACGTACAGGGTTACAGTCTGTTTAGAAAGGATCGCCAAAACCGGAGAGGGGGAGGGGTTTGCCTTTATGTAAAGTCCTGTCTAAAGCCCACACTCCGGGAACATATAAGTGAGGGACATGAACATGTGGAGTCACTGTGGGTAGGAATAAATGGAGCCAAAAACAATAAAATACTAATAGGACTTTATTATAAACCACCTAATATACCAGAGTCCACAGAAAATCTACTTCTAAATGAAATAGACGAGGCGGCAAAACATAATGAGGTCGTTATTATGGGGATTTCAACTACCCAGATATAGACTGGGAAACTGAAACCTGTATAATCTCATAAAGGAAACAGGTTCTCGGAAATAACCAAAGACAATTACCTTTCACAACTGGTTCAGGACCCGACTAGAGGGACGGCCATACTGGACTTAGTATTAACCAATAGACCTGACAGAACAACAGATGTGCAGGTCGGGGGACACCTGGGAAA